>QPKB01000004.1:24337214-24489259 GCA_003546025.1 Camphora micrantha
AGATAAAGTAGTTCCTCTGTACTCAAACAAGTCACTAGTATTAAATGTTCATAGGTTGTTGCTGATGATAATGTATTGCACAAATGACCAGCATAAATTCCACTATCAAAAGGCCAAATCATAGTACTGGATACAAGAGATATGACTCGTTGTAGCTGCCTCTGCCGCATATGCATGACCCTCACATTCAAGGCATAAACTGCAATATCTGTTGCGTTACATATTGAGCTTTTTGTAGGAGTCTTTGCTACGGAATTAAATCTTGCAGCTGCAGATTATTTTCTTTTTAGTTGAGAACAATCCACTGTATAAAAGCAGTTGGTGAATAACTTTCTACTATAGATCATGCTCCTGCTTAAAATCTAGTCTGTGTTACTTGAGCACTGACAATAAACCATGTGGCTCCTTCTTAAATTTCTTTAGCTAACCATTTCTACCAAAACATCGAAGCGTTAGTAGAGGCAGCGAAAATACTTTTCAATATTTCCCCTCGGGTAGAGCCCAAGCCCACTCCTCAATACTCTTTTTTAGGTGGAACCCGGCTGGCGCACTCTTGGTGACATGTATTTTTTTTTTTGTGCCGAGTCATTCCTCCTACGATTTGAATTCACGATTGGTTAAAGATCAAATCTGAGATCTTAATTGCTTAACACTCCTGACACATTTCCAATGAAACTTGACAATCTATAATGCCAACTGAGAAGTCACAAAAGAAGCACCTTGTTTCTGTTTCTGTTGCCTCTGTTGGAGTTTTAGGATTCTAATCATACTGGAGTTCTTTTGTACTATAGATGAACTATCCATCACATAAGATCGATACATGCCAATGTTATTAGAGGAGGGAATATACTCTCTCTTGTCAGACTCTTCCGGATCAATTTTTACACATGACCATCCATGTAGAATCTTTTTCTCCTTTGGGCTCGTATGATAATGTCGAAGTTTAGGCAAACTAGTACTGAGAATTAGATGTCATCGGAACACACAAGGTTCTCGACGAATTCGATTCTGACACCCAACTCGGACCAATAATTCCAACCATTCATAAGGAAGATAATTTGGTGTGATTTCCTTAATTTTATCAGAGGTATTTGTTTGTTTGACATCATTGAAGGCTATACATTAATTAATATTGCCCTCAGTAACAAAGAGCTTACATCTCACTAGTTGATTTTGATTTTTTCCATGATGTTGCTAATGGTTAGGAAAGGCTTCCCCTCCACTTGAGAAGCTTTTGATTAGTTCTGCCTTTGCATCATACAAGAGTGATTTTGCTTTTGCTTTCCGAGCAACATATGACATGCATCTATGTCAACCAAATCCCAGATGACCTCATCTTTCTAATATTTTTCAATTGAAGAAGGGATTCTGCATTACTCACTAATCTTCTCTTTGTTGTTTTTGTTGATCCAGCTAATCTTGTAAGGTATAGGTGTTCATCTATCTTCAAATGCAGCCCATTCGCCATTGTTCTCGAGAGTTCTGATTATCGCTGCTCTCTATGACCACATTGAATATATACCTTCTAGTCGACAGGGCATATAGTCTTGGATATGTTGTGTCGTGGCATTGTGAAATTTTTTCTGATTGATTGTACAACAACCTTCTCAAACGAGAAGGACCCCTTCACTGCCATGATTCATTAATAACTTAGTGATTGATGCATGAAGCATTAGTTGGTATGAGATTTTATACAATTGGCATGGTTTGATAGGACGAATCGGTATCTCCCTGTTTTTGGCCTATTTCCCTGAAACAGGGGATCCGAACTGTGAGAATTTGGTCCGTGCGGCACCTTTAACCACGAGGCGTAGCATGTCAATTACGGGCTTCAAACGGTGAGTCTCCGTTAGCCCGCATTAGAAATATCCAAGTCCTGACCTTGAGCTTATAAGTCAAACCCCGTATTAACTTAGCATGATACATTTTAAAATCGTACGGCCTTGGAAACCGTAAGAACTCCGAAGTTAAGCGTGCTCGGGGCAGGAGTAGTACTAGGATGAGTGACTTTCCACGTGGGCCAAAGCGGATAATTTCATGCTGAGTTGAGCGGGGCTGTGACAGTTGGTATCAGAGCCAATGACGGCTCTATTTCCAGTGGGGGAAAATGTGAAAACTTGGTCCAGGCGGCACCCTTAATCACGGGGCGTAGCGTGTCAACCACGGGCTTCAAACGGCGAGTCTCCATTTATCCGCATTGGAAATATCCATATCCTGACCCTGAATTTATAATTCAAACACTGTATTAGGCGAGGTTGTGACACGGACTCTCACATACATGTATCTCTTACATTGACTGTTCACTTAGATATTGGAAAGTTTGAAATACTGGTACAACATGGCTTGGTTTTAGCAAACACTGCAGCATATCAACTAGTATCGAAAGAATCAATAAAGAAAATCAATTTAGTGAATCCACGAGGTGAAAACTATTATAAGTTACCTAATATGACCTTTCTAAGTAATTTCAGACTTGATATTTAAGATTAGTATCCTTACCTTTCTTCATTTTGAAATTGGGAAGTCAATCCACTTCTAGATCTTTATCCTTCACTTTTCAGCCTTTGGAAACCATTATAACAACCCCTTTTATTTTGTTAAGAATTGAGAGCCAACTTATCGAACATACAAAGGGATAAAAAATCTCACAAATTCCCCACATGTGCGGGTGGAAGGAATTCCTCCTTTTTTCGTTTGGTAATTTTATTAATATAGTCAAGTGAAGTGAAGTCAAGTTAAACATCCCATCAAAATCACTTTTTCAAAAAAATTTCTCCATCTTTTCCAAAAAAATTAAAAAAGCAACTACATTTACTCACTAAAAGACAAAAAGACTTCATTTTCTTTCCCATACAAAAAGTCAAAAATATTTCATTCCAAACAACTAAAAACAAAATACCATAATAACTTACTTATATTTTATTCATTCTTTTTATTTCACTTCACTCCACTTTATTTTAAAAGTAAATTACCAAACGGGCCCTTAGCTCGAGCTGAAGAGAAGATTTATGTGTTATATATATATATATATATATAGAGGTTGGAGATATATTAAGAGGAAAATGTGTGATAAGAATAAAATCATGTTGAGAAGGATAAGAAAGTTTTTATTAAAGTTAATTGCGGTCATTGGATTCGGTAAGTTTGGTTGGTAAGTTGTATAGAGGTGGCCATAATACAATTTGAAATAAGAAATTAATTGATCTAGCCCACAAGATGATTATGAGATAAACAATCAAATGTATAACTTAAATAATTATTAATTTCGTTTCATTTCAGCCAAAACGACCAAAATTATTCGTTGCTGCTATGAAGTCGAAACAAAATACATGGCCTAATTTTGACTTTCGGTCGATTTTGACCAAAGTCCATTTTTTCGGCCAAAATTGACTGAAATCTCCGAAATAATCAAAATATTTTAATGAATGTTTTCAAATTTCAATTTTAAAGATTGTTAATTTTTATTGTTATGAAAAATTATATTTAAACTTTATTATGGCAAGAATGTGCTAAAATTTTACACTCTTAAATTTTACACTTATATGTTATAGTGTTATTTTATCATAATGAATTAATTGCATAAATTATATTCTTTAATTTTTCTAGCATATATGTATGATTTGACTTTATTTAATTTTTTAAAATAAAACTCCAAAATGTTTCACCTAAATTCTGAATCAGCCCAAAAAACTCATTTTAGAGGCCAGATAGAAATGGGGTCCAACAACTACGATAACTTATCATAAGAAAGCATTTAGTTTGGGGCCCACAATACAATTCCAAGATATAGGTTCAAATAAATTTGCTTAAAAAGTAATTGTGGGCCCACAAGGCGATTCCTTAATACATAATAAGTTTCTAAATATCTAGAATGTCCGGTAGGGATCACCATGCTACATCTTCAAACATGGGATTGAACTACTTTGAAGATTTGGATACTAAATAATCAGATTTTCTAAGTCATTTAATTTTCTTACACAACTATTCATTCATATATATATGAAAGGGATAGAGTTTGATTTTGAAATTGGAGTCTAATTCCGAAATTGATACTCCAATTTGGATTTTGATTTTTATTTAGAGAGAGATTTTTAGAGTCTTGGATGATCTTGGAAGAGTCCAATCCCAAAACATCTATTTCCTTTCCTTTTCTTTTTACTTTAGTTGGTTTATTTTTCTTTTATACATGATAAAAAATTATTTGATTTGGATAGATTAATAGCTTTAGAAAAAAAAGATTGGTTTTTCGGGCCACAATGATGGGCTGATCCAATTAAAGCTTACCAAGTGGAGGTTGAGGTGGGGCTCAAGGGGCTCTATTTTGAAACAGAGAAATGGCGGCCAACATAGAATTAGGGTTGCAAACAGGATAGTACTGAGTTGGAATTATATTGGATCCAAACCATGACGTGCTTTTAAATAACAATTTTGGTTCCAATCCAGTTTTAACTAAGAATCTATTTTGTTTGTTCCACTCCCAATTCGATAGAAGGATCCGAATTCGATTCTAAAACCAGGTCGATCTCGAGGACCAAAATCTAATCCCAAACCCAAACCCAAACCCATTTTAGCTTCTTTTCATTTTTCAATTTTATTATTTTTATTAAATTAAAGATATCATTCAACTTAAGACAGTGCATCAAGCCAACGACCTCATAGATTAAACATAAAAAAATATGATAAAAGTTAACTTTGAGCTATAATTTGTAACATTAAAGACTAGCATGTCGGGTCCTATCCAGCGGTCGAAACTTGTATGGTCTCAAAATCGAACCTGTTCATAAATTGAAACCTAAAATAGGTTTCAAATTTAATATTCTTACGAACCAGATATATCGGAATAATCGGAGAATCTGATACCCGTTTGCATCCCTATTTAGAATCCTTATGCTACTATATATAATAATAATAATAATAATAATAATAATAATTCTTTGGAGGTAACCAATCCGTCCAGTTTATACAACAATTGGCTCAACCCAACCAGATCAATATTGATGACCGACCCAGCCTTATATGGCATAAAATCTTCATTGATTAAATCCAAGATCTTGAGGATCCAAAAACGGTGGGGCACACTTTGGACGGCTTAGATTGGTTGCTTTTAGAAACCCAAGTGTATTTAACTGGTCCTCTTTTCCCACGAAAGCATAACCAGCGCATTGTCTATAATCAATCTTTCTCTCTCTCTCCCTCGCTTCCTTGGCGCTTCTGCAACCAGGGATTTGGGGGTCGAAAAAGCTCAGGCTTTTCTAGGGTTTTTTGATACCATGGTGAAGAAGAGGAAATCCGAAGCGACGCGTCTCGATGAGGTCGATCGGACCATGCATTCCACCTTCTGCAGCGCTGCGAATTCTCTCTCCCAACTCTACACGCAAGCGATGAACCAGCAGAAGCTCGCCTTCCAAGCAGGAGAGCGTCATGGATTGGTTCGTTTCCTTTTTTCCGTTTGATCTTTCAGTCTATTGTTTTGGGGTTTTGAAAGTTTGGGTCTTTCTTGTTCTTGGATTCTCTCGCATGGGGTAGTCTTTTTTCCCCTTTTTTTTTTTTTTACTCAGTTCAAATTAATTTGGTTTCCTTCTTTGTTAGTATTGCTTTTAATCATGTTGAGAGATGTGAATTGAGTCCTCTTCCTAAATGGTGATGTGAAGATTCTCTCTTGTTCATTGTTTTGCTACTAATTTATTGCTTTTATTATTTTTTTATCTTTTTTTTTGTTGTTTTTTTTAGTTCATTGTTGTTGAATTGGGGGGATTTTTTTTTCTTCATTCCTTTTGGTTTTAATTGATGTGCTGCTCTTGATTTTTTTTTTTTTATGAGGCGCTGCGATTTCATCTAGTGATTGTGTGTCTATGATTCATTCCTATTAGCTTAACAAGTGAAAGTGCATTTTCATGAGAGCAAACTAGGTGTAGAGGTACCCTAAAGAAGGGGACTAGTTGTAACCTAGTTGTGTGATCAAAGGTTGTTTGGTTGTAACAACTTATATAATTTATTATCAATCAATCTGTGGAAGGGTTGCCTTTCCTTCCTTAAGATTGTGTGGTTTAATGCTCAATTTTATGATGCATTTGTTGAGATTGAGATGAGATGCAAAGTAAGGAGGGTAAATTTGCAATAAGCATGTATGAAATTGACCAAAATTTGATAGGGGATGCATGTTGAATTTGCAATAATTATGCATGAAATTGATAAAAATCTGAGAGGGGATGAACCAAATGGTATTTATGGAGCCTAGCGCTGACTTTTTTTTTGGTTGGTAACATGACTCGAACCTGCAACTTTATGGTTGCACCACCGGGCACCCTCCAACTGTGCTACAGGCTCTTGTCAATGAAAACAATATACAACAAAATATTTCAACAAATCTGCATTGGTTAAATTTATCGTCTGAAACACCTCTTAGTTTCATACATGTCGGATCTTTGGCTTAATGATTAAGCACTGATGTGTTGAGACCCCTGCATGTGATGTTCCTAAATTTACGATCTGTTAAGTTTCCGACTCTTCAATCAGTGGCCTACAAATGGACTTTATAGAGAAAAAGAGCAGTGAACGGATGAATTGAATTTTCTATTATGAGTGACTTTTGGGACATTCTCAATCCACAGTGGGGTCCATCTTGTCAACAGTCATGGCCACTGAGCTATAAACCCTGCATGCACTGAGTTAGGAAGTGCATAAAATTGTACATCCAAAGGAGGATATATATGTGTGTGTGAGAGGTATGCTACAATGCTACAAAACTCCCTTGCCCCTTTTTTAGCCAATGAAAGTGTAGCGCATGTCCTATTCTCTCTCCTATACCCATTTTGAGATGGGGGAGTTTTTGAGAATCTCTCTCTCTCTCTCTCTCTCTCTATATATATATATATATATATATATATATAGGGTTGCTCTAGAAAACACTCAGATGTTTTCAAAAGAAAAGCGCCCCTACGTTTTTGACGAATGAAACAAGAGATGCTTTTTGACGTATAACAAAAAACGAGGAAAGGCTAATGAGAATAAAGGAGCTAATACATGGATTATTTTGCTTCTACTTTTTCTCTTTCTAGAAAGGCTAATAAATGTTCCTAAAATGTCTCGTACTTTCTCTCTTGCTAAGACTCCCGAGGATTAACATAAATGCATATTAAACAAATTTCAAACCCAACACTACCACGTATTATGGGCAGGTGCATATGGATACAGCTGGCATACACGTGTACAATCCTTTTTTTTTTTTTTTTTGTATCATAGTGTATCTTAATACAGTGTTGGAGGATGTTCATCTACTAGTGGTTTCACTTGGGCCTACTTTTAATCAAGGCAGTTCCTTTAATCATGGAAGCTCAACAATGGCGTTGGGAAAAGAAGTGCAATGACTTATACTTGGGAATGTGAAAAATGTTACATTCATGGCTTCATGGGTCATGGCTTATTTGTCCTTTCATGACTTATTTCATTTAAAGCCCGTTTATGATGCATCAGTGGTTAATTGTACCAGTTATGAGGGCCATAAAAGGGGCATTTTGTGGAATTCCCCATATATATATATGGCAAATCATTCAAAGGGGGACGAATCGAATTGTATCGTGAATCGTATCAAAGATTGTGGGTTTTTTTTTTTTTTTTCTCATAAAAATGAAAAATAATGAAGAAAATTAAAAGAAAAGGCAAAACATATTCATGATCCTTCCAATTTTCATTCGTAGCAACATAGATTCAATGACAAATAATACTTTGAGTCATATGAAGAACATCATCAACATTCTTAGTATATCATAATTATATTTGTAAATAGTTAAATATGTTTAAGATGTCAATGTTACTAGGAAAAATAAACAAGTTCCAATGGTCTTTCTTGTTCTCTCTAAATAAAAAATAGAGTTCAAATCTATAATGCACAGATACGGCATAAGTACGGCAAGAACACGCCATAGACATGCCAGGGACACGGATTTAACACATAAAAAGTGAAGTATCGGATACGATACAACACGACATGATACGTTGCCCATTTTGAAGTATCCGTGCATCATAGGTTCAAATCATCGATCTTTCATGCTAGGAAGTTTCCTAAAGATTTATGAAGAATAAACTGGGAAAAAAATGAATATAGTACAATACCTCATATGTATAATCGAACGCTTTGGTCGAATATTTGTTCTTATTCGTTGCTAACACCTCCTCAAAATCGCAAAAAATTATTAATAAGAGGTTTCTTTAACTACCAAAATAACCTTTTTACAAATAGAAATACTAACAAAGAAAAAGAAAAGAAAGGAAGGCAAAGGTAAAGGATTATTAATGTTAACATTTTGGCTGTGGCTATTCTCACTCAATCAAATCGCTTGAATCATAAGATTTGATTAAACAAGTCTAGATGTAAGATTTACACCTAAATCTAAGATTCATGTAGAAATAGTATTCATTGCATGGATATGAATGGTGTAAATCTTAAGATTCATCTAGAAATAGTATTCATTGCATAGATATGAATTTTTTCCTAAGGATTCAATATAAATTGTAGGATTTTGACAACATTGATGCCTGGGAACAATCATAGGCGAAAAAGCAGTGCATAAAGAGGATATCACAACAAAATTACTGCATAATGGGCTAAGTGGAGACAAGCTAGTGGACTGATGTGTGGCTGCCCAATGTAACTATGGTTAAAAGGACATTTTTGTAAGTTAGTTATTAGATCTACATTGCTGACTATTGTGCGGAGCTGAGTATTGTCTATGAAGAAACAACAAGACAAGTGGAAGGGAATTGTTAGAGAGTTAGAAATAAGAAAATATGAGTGAATATGCTATGGGTGACTCCAATAAAAAAGGAAATTTATAATGTCATTTGAGATGGTTTGACCATGCACATAGAAGACCATAAACAACGTTTGTAAAGATTTATTGTGTTGTTAGTATGATGAACTAATACCTGAAGTTTTTATAAAAGGACAAGGAAACATCCCAAAGTTACATATTGGATTGTGGTGTGATAGAGAAACATAGCCCTAAAGAGGGATAAGAAGAATAGTTGATAAAGGCATTAACCTTTGAAGTCTGACAGAAGGGGTAAGGCTTTGATGATGATTATGATGACAGAAGTGGTAATGTTGTTCCTTGTTGGTAGAAACACTCTAATAACAGATACACTTTCTAATTTGCTAGTGTACTTCATTTCAATGTAGATGTTTTGATTAGGTAGCAAATCATTTAGTTCAGCTACAAATGTCTTATGAAATCGAAAGGAGGACGGTAACAAGTTTGACTGAGTTTGATATTCAAAGAATCTCTATGCTGCCAACATTGATTTCAAATTTATTGTTACAGAGTTGAAATGAGTTTACACTCTCTCTCATTAGTAGAAGGTTCCTGCCCTGGTTTGGAGGCTGTGGAGGTCGATGGTTGGCACTTTCTACTGAGTACCTTGGACAAGTGGTACATCTAAAGAGTCAGGAAACGAAAGAGCCTCATGGAGATATTGTATTCTCATAATCATGTGTGGAGAAATGAAATCAAAAGCAAATTCCCAAGCACGGGAGGGATATAGTATGCAAAAGTTGTTGAGCAGGAGCTACTTTCCAATTTTGTAACACTAAAGTGACTAAACAGTAGCCCAGTGGTTTAAAGTCTTCCAGAATTTTTGCTAAAACTGCTATTTAAATATTGTATCTTAATATTGGCATCTTCACCCAATTTTTAAGCTTTGGTTCTACCATGACCAGTAGAAATTTTTTTTTTTAACCTAAATGCTTCTTAGCTAAGACATGCAGAACCCTACCGCTGTCTCTCTATGTTCTATCCAGTTTGATGCTTCTTAACTACTTAAAACATATGGAATTCTTCCATGATCTTTAACATTCTCATCATTATTGATTTGTTTGGTGCAGCGGTCCTTTCTCTCCTGCATTCTAAAGTCTTCCACTACTTTTTTCATCTTTAAGTTTTTTTTTTTACTTGTATTTTTATGGATTCTCTTGCATTTGTGTTATGGAACAGCTCTTATCTTTTTAACTTGTAGCTATTGTTGTATATTCGACTCTGCCCTTCATTAATCTGAACATTTATATCTTAATTTTCCTGTTATTGCATTTCTGCATGTATATCTTTTTAAGCAGTAACTGTAAAATTTCATTACGAAACAAAACTTGAGTACAGTATGACAGGCAACAATAAAAATGAAATAAAAGATGTTTAAAAAGTACAAAAAACGATGAACCAACTGCAAACTGAGATTTCATAACATGGGACCTAAGTATATGTCATCTTAAAGATTTCCTTTTGCCAATGAATCAGCTACCAAATTGGTGCTCCTTGGGTTGTGACGAAGGTTTGCCTCCACATGTGTGCAACTATGATCAATATAAAGTAGCCATGGAACATCCCTATAGCTTGAGCCCCATGATATGTCATTCAAGAATCTTTTTCCACTATCTTACGACCTGAATACTCTGAAAGATGTCTGAGAATTTTCAGTGCCTCCTTGACGGTCTAGATCTCAGATTCCGGGGATTCTTTAACCTTTGGGGCATGTTTGTTTGCATGTGTAGAGGAGTAAAGGGTAGATGGATGTCAAATCATGGAAAGGTAAAAGTGAGGTATTTTAAGGAAAAAGTAGTGTGGTAAAATCCTTGTTTGGATAGTATGAGGTAAAGTACAAGTGAGAGTGTAAATTAACGAGCACTTTCTGTCATGAAGTTTACTGTGCCACAATGTGTCACACATTTTTGTGTGAAAAAAAAGAGGCATGCAGAAGAGTAAAAGGTAAGTGGTGTTAGATCATAAGTTTACTTCTCCATTCCACTTTTTTCTATCAAACATGGTGAAGTGAAAAACATCACAACACATTCCTACTTTTACTCCACCTTTTACTACTTGTGCTAAACAAACAGACCCCAAAGAGATTGGAGAATATGATTAAAAATCTCCCTTGTTATTGTTTAAAGCATTGCCAATGCCTGTTGGACTTGGTTTGCCTTTTGTTGTTCCATCCACGTTGTATTCACAGGCTCTCAAAGGAGGATGATCCCACTTGCCTTCTTATATACCTTGGATATCCCACTTTTCATGCATGCACCCCCAATTGTGGCTAAAGTCATTAGCCTTTTTAAGTTTGGACAAATCCCTCCTAATGTATGCCCACATCTGCACTCACAATTTAATAACAATCGGGTCATCTCTTTCATTAAAAAAGAGTTACTGATGCAGGCCGATCCAAGACCAGGATCTGCAGGCCCTGATGGACCCGCTTGATGGGGTCCACATGATCTCTGATTTTGAGATCCCTATCATTAGTTTAGTTAGTCTCTAAATTAGTAGAGTTGCTTAATATATTTGCTTCCTAAATCCTATTTTGATTAAGATTAGATATATTCTTATTTTAGAATGTCTTGTTTATTTAGAACAATGCTACTCTATATATAGAGAAGCCCCTCATTGTAAAGTTATGCTTTTATTCAATCAAAAATATTAACGTGAGTTATTCCCATGAGTTCATGGCTGTGAGTGTTCTTTTGTGTGGAATCCCTTTGTTGGATTCGATCAGCCTCATCTGAGAGGTTGGTCTATTCGATCGAAGGTCCAGGGCTACGCCAGTTACCATTAAAAAAAAAAAGAAAATTCGGACAACTCGTCTAAAGGAATTTCCTTGCATTAAGGATCATCTCATTCTCTCCTTCAATGTGGACAAAAGATTTCCTAATATGAAAGGAGCAAGCTGTGTTACAGTCATCTCTCTGTAGACTTTGAGAAACTCCACTTCAAACCACATAATGGTAGAAAATGACCCCAAATCTATGATTGCACAACGGGTGAATGTGTGATCAATAAATTTCTTCTCCTTGTAGAAAGCACAATATTTTGAAATGCTGGAATCAATGATACCTTTCTTTCTCAAATTATCCACTGTAGAGTAACAATTTACCTGCTACAGTTAGCAAGCAGAACACTTCCACTCTTGGTGGTGCAATATCCTGCCAAAAGATGGATCAAAGTGGAAAATGACAGATTTGAAAACATGCTTTAGGGAAAGGCTTAACTGCGAACTTTCCACAGGAATATGTTCCCAAATCCAGAATCACTGCTGCCTGCAAATAAAAACATCTGTTAGAAGACTTAAAGACAGCAGTTCTTCCATTTTTTTTTTATGAAATTTTCTTTTGAACATCACTCCCCTAACCAAACTCCCACCTAACCATTACAATAATTACTGAACAAAACATTTTTAGTGAGGCGACCCTAAATAAACTTGGAAACTGGACTCTTCATGGCAGAAAATGGACCACATCCCTTCCCCTCTTTGGGATCCTCCCTTTTTTGAGGATGCTCCCCTCCCAACTTGACTCATCCCCAACAGTATTGACTGGACCCTTTAACCCTCCAACTTGATCCCAGAAATGCTACCTTGATCCCCCCACTCTAGCCCCACCAACCATATTTTTTAGTGATTACTATTCTCCATAGGGCATTGATGTCTTCACTGGATCGTAACCACCATTTCCAATTTTTATTTTGGGGTTTATCCATTCACCACCTCACTTTATTAACAAAACACTAATTCTTCTTATCCTTTGCCCTTTCCTATATGAAATTCCTTTGGATTCTCTCCAACTTGCTTGCCACAAAAAATGGAATCATTAATAGGGACATGAAGCATGCCCGGAGAATTTCTTGTGTCACCCACACAAACACGTCAACAAATATTCCTCTTTCAATGATGAGAGCTTTACAAATGTTTAAAATCTTCCTTAGCTTTCAACCTTGCATGTCTCTTTTGCTTCTATTTGTATTATATAACTATTTATCTTTTACTTGGAGCGAGTGAGTCACTTCCTCAGATCCTGTAGTAGGAGTCAAACTCCTCATATAGGACTGAAACTGTTAGTATTAATAGAATTTTTGGTGTACAAATTTGATCAAAACACTGCTATTCTTTGATTATTCAGATATGCTTTCTACAACTTTGACTTTGGAATGTCACCATTAGATTTGTGCATTTCAGTTTGACACTTGTCAGTTTGGTTGATTAGGAGGCTTTCAGCTGTTTTGCCTTTTCTTTTATCACCTCTTTCTTTCTCTCAATGCTTCTAAGTAGAAGGCTTCTAGCTGTTCTCGTTTCTCCCTGCTTCTCTTGTTCTCTTTGTTTTCACTTTTATTTGACTTTAATCAGTAAAGTATCATTGAAAAAAGAAATTGGAGTCTTCAAAAAACTAAAGAGGAGACGAATTTTTTCTACCATGAGTCTGATGATAGACTTGTTATTTGAATGTGTAATCTATGCAGGAAAAACTATACAACTGGATCCTGAGACAAAATGAGGAAGGATCAAGAGTGACTGGAGCTGATTTAGTTGCCTACTTACAGGTTTTGTCTGTTAACCATTTCCTTAGAGCATAATTTTTTTTCACAATCCTATTGCATTCTCTTTTTTCTTTTTTGTCCTCTCTCTCTCTCTCTCTCTCTCTCTCTCTCTCTCTCTCTCTCTCTCTCTCTCTCTCTCTCTCTCTCTCTCTCTCTATATATATATATAATCATCAGCTGGTGTGCACCGCTTAACATCCATACCAGCTGTTGGAGCTCGCCTGGGGTCTTACAGATCATGGGAGAGTGGAGATGGAAGGATCCAGGTGGGACCATCCTAGATATGAAGTTTCAAGCAAGTCAATCCAGTGTTCTAACCCCTTGTTCCGTGGCTTATAAGTTTAACGCTTTTATATTAAACAAAAAAACTCTTGATCCAATGATCCAGTCCATTCAGATCGATACAACTGCATGGGATCCATGACATTTGGATTGGTGATGAAATGGTCCCCATCGTGTACACTAGATGTAGATGAGCAAATTTTATATTATATCTATGTGGGAAAATTCTCTAGTGAACACCCTTCTATGAGCAATTGAGCACCATTCGTGTGTTACCTCCCTTTTTCAGCACATGGGACCCCCTACGATCAATTCAACCCCCTCACACTCACTACTACAGTCCCATCTCTCTCTCTCTCTCTCTTCCCTTTTTTAATTGTCACCAACCTAATTTGATACTCATCTAACTGTTACTTTCCGTTGGATCGAAATTGTAAAAGAATGATGCCTTTTAAAACTATTAGACTTGAGGGCCATGGATTAAGAACACCCTTTCCTTTTTCAGCACGTGGGACTCCCTACGATCAATTCAAACCCCTCACGCTTACTACTACAATCCCCTCCTTTCCTTCCCCTTTCTCTCTAAAAATTGTCACTAAGCCCAAATTTTGGCACTTATCCAACTGATACTCTCTGTTGGATCAAAACCCTAAAAGAATGATGCCTTCTAAGATTATTAAACTTGAGGGCCATGGATTGAGGGGTTAGGATGACCTAATAGATTTGAGATTTTCAAACGTATACGTCTCACTGAGATCTTTTGGTCCCCACTTTCCCCATGAATTGACATGTTTGCAGGTGGGCCCCACTAAAGGGGGTGCGCGTGGTGAGGATGCGCTATGCAAAGGTACATCATCACTAAAGCCTTGTCCCAATTATGTTGGGGTACAACTACATGTACTCTTTTCCGCCATTCCAGTCTATCTTGGGCCAAATCCTCGAATAGGTTGCTCTTCTTCATATATCCTTATTATTTCCATCCATGTCATTTTTGGTCTACCCTTTCTTCTCAAGGGACCATAAACCTGAATAGAGAGACTTTTCCTCATTGGCGCCGTTGTTGACTTGCGTTAGAATGTTCAAACCATCTCAAATGAGTCTCGTAATTTATCGTATCTTGATGCTGCCCGAAATGCTCTCAGCTGCGTTCATTTTTTATTCTATCTTTTCAAGTTTTACTCCACATCTATCTCGACATTCTCATTTTTGCTACACTCATTTTTTTACATGTATTGCTTTCTAATTGGCCAACATTTTGTTCCAAATAGAGCAACTTTTACTACTGTATTGAAGTATTCTTTGTTTCCTGAGATAGATTGGACAACTGTCATGAAGATGACTCCAATTCAGAAATGAGTATATTTTCCTGTAGCAATTCATTATTCATCTTTAATTTGTTGGATGTCGTGACATGGATGTGGTAGGGATACAACAAGGCAGGACACCAGAATGAGAGAATCGAGCATTCTTATTCTAGAACTATTTTTTGTTAAATAAAAAAATCATACCATGACAAGCATGATCTGACCAGCTGCCAGGTCCTACTATCTTTTCTCTAGTTATATCATTGCCTGCTAGTGAGAACATGGCTGTATTTAGGGTTGAGTGGGAAAGTAGAATTCACGATTTTAAACCCCCCCAATTGGTGGGGATAAGGCTTCAATGATGATGACGATGATTTGATGATCGCCTAGAGCATTTCTTATGAGTTATGTGCTCCAATCAATAAATTTGGCGATTGGTTTTTTAGATGATGACAATATTGTATTTCCAAGGAGCCAAATGTACATCTGCTAGGCTGAATAATGGTATTCACTGGTAAAAGTACTCAACTAGATGAGCCTAGCCCAACTAAACTCAACTCAAAGGGCACTGAGTTGAATGAATCCGGGTCTATGCCAACAACTCAGGGTCATAAAATTAGTCAATGCCCTTCCAGTTGATCAAATGAGTTGTGTTTTTGAATTATGATGTGAATGCTAGTGGGCAAAATATTTCTCAGTTGATTTACTATAAACCTCACATGCAGCAGGCATATAGCAGGTTTCTCTTATGTTAGGTCTATGTTGTTTTATGTATATTAATTTGAACTCAATCAAAATGCCTTAATATTTGTATGAAAGCTCTTTTGTTCTTGCAGAATGAACTTGATTACAGTGGCGAGGATGCATCTATGTCCCCGAGATTGCAATTCCAACACCAGCATTCTCAACCTACTGTCCATTCCATGAATCCCAGTGTCCAAGTTTCTTCTGGTTCTGTTGGGCAGGCCACAGTTGGGCAGGGTCATCAGTCTTGGCATTCCGATCAAACCAAGAATCCAGTTTTCTCAAATGCTTTATCCAGCCCTGTTCGATGGAGCCTCCAGCCCTTTCAGCTGGCTCAGGGTGGTGGTTATCAAAATAATGTTTTGCCAAATGGAAACCCAATGTCACGGAATCATGAAGCAAATCTTCCTCATCAGAACAGGGATTCCAACGCCGATTCCTCTATGGATATGCATGAAGAAAGCCCCAGTCATGGACCTTACTGATAATAGCATTTGATTAGAAATTAATGGCTGCCATATGCTGCTGGGTATAGACTGAGGCTTGCGATTCCATTCTCATTGTTTCACCAGCTGCTCCAAGCAGAAAGTATGATACAGATAGTTGCTATTTATGGAAATAAGCGAGCGTTGCCCTTGATTGGTAGAGGGTTCAAAGAACTACAAAAACTGCTGTATTCTTCTCTTGCAGCATCCAGCATGGTGACAAACAAATCCTTCTCAATTCATTGAGCTGCCATTTGGGATAAGTTAGCTTTGCTGTTCTGTATGAAATGTAGTTGTCCATCTTTGAATGTGTTCTGAATGTTTGCGTTTTCTAGGTGGTTTTCTTTCTGATTGGTATTGAACCCTGTGTTGCTTTATATACCATTTTGTGACTCAATGACTTGCAGTTAATCATCTCCTCTTTTTGTATTGTTATCAGCTTGCTCCATCTAGTGTAGACGACAAATACATAGACCTGTAATCAATAAATGCTTTGACTTATATTTTCTTGTGTACTTTGTTGAATCTCTCTCTTACTATGACGGCATTAGTCGGACATTGCAGGTTTACTGGTTTGGTTTACTTGTATTTGGACAATCTGTGTAAGGGTTCATCAAGGGACCGCTGCCATAAATTTGTTATAGCCCTCTACTTGAAATGGTTATGATCAGCTAATCAATGTGATATTTGAGCCAAATGCAATCTAAGCAATGTCCTCGCGAAACTAAAACCCTAGACCATGCATTTGTGCTGGCTGAAGTGGCCCTGAACTAGATCTAGTTGGAGTTATCATTTCTCAACCTAATCATCCATTGACTACAAAATATGGTTTATCCGATTTATGTAAGATCTATACTTATATGTTTAGGAAATGATCGATAATCCAACATTGTAAGTCATACCTGTTTTGAGTGAAATTTGGGCCATTTGCCTACACAGGTCAGGGCGTGTAACATGAATGTTTCTTATGAAGTAAAGGCGATCTTCACATCTGTAGAACAGGTGATTAGAAGTGGATCACTGACCACAACATTACCATCTGAGAAAAATTCTATAGCATGAATGTCTCCAAATACTATCATATGCAGGCCACGGACCAAAACATCTGTCACCATGATTTTTGAACTGCCTGCATGTGGCCCAGAAAATCACTGCATGAAATGAAACCAGTTCATCTCTTGATGAGACCTGTGACATTCAACACTAATCCTCTCGATTTTCTATTCACGGGAACAATACTCAACCTATGGTTCTTGGGCCCAGCTCTTGGAGTGTGATTCTTGGATTTAATGTGACTCTGCAAGCTTGAGGCACACTGTGTAGGGGCCTAACTCTCTGCTTGTACCCCTGCCCTGCCATTGTCCCCTGAGCATCTTTTCTTGCTGTCTTTGTTTCCATGACAAGTTAGAAGAGTCATGGACTCATGGGACCATCGGCTTGTGACCATTGCCCAATTGGCATGATTTTATTTTTAGTTTTTAATGGTAACTTACCCTGTTAGTATCTTGCTGCCTTAGTTTTCCATTGCATGCAAGAAGAGCCATATTCTTTGGGATGTTTCCTTCAAGTAATTTGGAGTTCTTCTAGACCATCTGTTCCCCTTGGAACTCATTAATAGGCCCAAGTCCCAACCTCATTCCTCAACTTTCATCCCCCAGCTGTAACCTTCTGATTGAAGCCCTCATTGACTGTTGTTTTTGTTGGCTTAAAAGCCCTTCTTTTTCAGACCAGCATTTCAGAATATTAGTGAGATAATGTTGTTAGCAGCTGTTAAATTTAGAACTAATTCAGCAGCAGCTACCCCATCAGAGCTAATTCAGCAGCTGTTAAATCTATAAAATTTTCATCTCTTCGCAAAACTTCCTATTAATACGTATGTATTAAAGTCAAGCATTATTCTATTCAATTTAAGCCTTTGAGATGTACTTAATTTACTTATTACACTTAATAAAATTTTCTTTTATCAAAATTTATTAGAAAATTATCTAAAGTAGTTATGAATGAGGCGGGGTGAATGACCAAATGACAAGGCAACCAAAGCCTAAACATCAACCAAACTTGACTTGGCTCACAATATATATACAAATATAGGGAGTTGATCCCATGCGAGGAAAAAAATTGGAAAGCCCCTCTCGTGTTAAAGAATAAGAAATGAAATGGGCCATATTTTCTCTCTTTCACTAAATCTCCCTATTCTCTCTCTCTCTCTCTCCACATATTTTCCCCCTTATCTCCTATTTTCTCACTTCTCCAAAGAGCCTTTATTTTGTCTCCTCTTTCAATATCGCCACCTCCTAGTATTCTCTCTCCCCATATTCACTTTGTATCCGCACTCTCTTCCATTCATCTCTTCTTTAGCAGCCCCCATTGTTTTTCTCTCCCACAGGATTAAGTCTCTCTTCCATAGTGATGATGTTGATTACATCATCTCGGGCATCTCAATGGTAATTATAATTTATAAATATTCTTATTGATTTATTTATTTTTAAGTTATATATATATATTTTTAGCAAACATCTTTTACTTCGGATTTTTTTTTTTTTTTTTGAAAAAAAATCATAAGGTGCTGATGCTTTTGATTATAATGATGATGGGCATACACATCATAATTTATTTACTTATAATTTTTTTAAATATTTCTAAATTAGAATTTCAATTATTATTCTTAACTTGATTAAATATTTGCATCATAAATATTCTACCTCATTCTGTTTAAAAGAGTAAGTGCAAAATTGGGATGCAGTTAAAGTTGTCTACTAAGAAATTATTGTGTTGTCAATCTGTTTTGCCAAAATGCTCACAGATATTACCACACCTAGATACATGCTGGGAAAAGAAAAGGAAAAAAAGGAAGAAAGAAAGAAAGAAAGAAAGAAAGATGTTGCACTTGTATTTCAAATCTCTGAAAGTAAAATCCAATTGCAGCTTGAAACACTTCTCATATGCACAACCTAATTCATCACATTTGTTTTGGATCCCCTTAATGAACTCTCTCTCCTATGAATATTTCAAATATCTTACACAGCTTCTTTCCAGGTAAATATAGTTTGTGGCCCCCATCATTCATGGGCTACTTCAAGCCATAAACATGGAGAACCTATTTAAGCATTTCATGTATAGATTTCCATGAAACAAATCTATTTCCAGATCTGTTCAAATGGCCCCTTTTTTTTTTTTCAAATAGATGATTTTGAAATAGACTGTTTGGTAACACAAAATAGTTGATTAAAATAAACATTCTAAATATGATGGTACATAATTTTTTGTATGGGGTTTTTACCAAAAGCATCTTTAAATATCCCTATACCTTCAAAAAGCAAACTTAAATATATGTAATGCCCAAAAGCATCTTATACAACATACTTTGATTTTTTCAGGACCAAATTGCCCCTTTAACCTCTTTCTCGCAACATCGAGACTTAATTTGGCACATTAAAGTATTTTGAGGCTTGATTTGGCGGCGCATTGCAGTATTTTTAAGCTAGGTTTTTCTTTTTTTTTCAATTCTTGAACTCCTTAGTTGATTTTTCCCTTTTTACAATTGCCATTAGATATCCCAATATTCAAATTACAACTTCTGAGGAGCAGATCTAAGGGCTAATGAGAAAAGGAAAAAAATCAACTAGGGGTTTCGAGAATTGACAAAAATAAACTAGCCTAAAAATACTGCAATGTGCCAAATCAAGTCTCAATGGCACGAGAAAGGAGTTGAACTAGCCTAGAAATACTTCAATGTGCCAAATCAAGTATCAATGTCGCGAAATCAAGTCTCAATGTCGCGAGAAATGGGTTAAACTAACCTCGAAATACTTCAATGTGCTATGCCAAATCAAGTCTTATGTCGTGAGAAAGGCGTTGAACTAGCTTCGAAATACTTCAATGTACCCTGCCAAATCAAGTACCGATGTCGCGTGAAAGGGGTTGAACTAGCCTCGAATACTTCAATGTACCAAATCATGTCTCGATGCCGCGAGGAAGGGGTTAGAGGGGCAATTTGGTCCAGAGAAAAATAGAGTATATAAGATGCTTTTAGGGTCTAACTTGATAGTTGGGGTAGTCTCACATAGATTTTTCCATCCCTCCTGGTCCCATCCCTAAATGGGGCCCACAATTGGGCTCAATAAAAAAGTTCTCATATAATATGTAAGAACTAGCTCTCACCTGAATATTACCCTTACATGTAGGAAAAGATTCAAGTGAAAATTATTATATGAGAAATTTTTTGCGGGGCCCAGCTAACTACCCATCCAAACCTAGCAACCATTAGGGAACCCCTTGATAGTCACTAATCCCAATGATTGGCACTCATCCAAATGGATTGAACCGTTGGATCGAGGGTTGAATATTTTTTTGAATATAAAACCATTAAACTTGTAGGACACGGATGAAAGAGTTCGGAGCATGGGTGTGAAGTTTAACTTGATACTTGGGGTGGTCTCACGTAGATCTTTCCATTCCTCCTGGTCCCATCCATAAATTGGGCCCACAATTGGGCCCACTAAAAAAATTCTTATATAATATGTGAGAATTAGTTCTCACATGAATATTACCCTTACATGTATTTAAATATGTTTTTGGAGGTATAGTGATATTTGATGATGCTTTTGGTAAAAATCCATTTTTATATATTTCTTCATATCCAAAATAAATCAGAGGCTATTTTTGAAGCCATGGAAGATTTTAGTATTCCTAAGATGATCAACCGTCTCGACCTAAATATAGGAAGGAGCCAACAAATTCCAGAAAATTATATCAAATGGTTTGCATTTTTTTACAACTTTCTTGAGATCCGTGATAGTTCCACGGCTCAAAATTGAGCCCATAGCCATGTTTGGAGTGTTTTATATTTCCAAAGGTTTGGATTGTGGTTTATTGGCCCAAAATTCAAGGAAAAAACAAAAGAAAAAAGGATTGTTCAACATCACGCTTCAACTATCGTGAAAAAGCATGAGCCATCCAATGGTCCTCAGATTCTCATCATTTTTCTCAATAACTGGACCAATTAATCACAGCGGATTAACGGTTCAGATTGTGATTATGGGTCATCCAAAAGTCTAAAAAAATAAATCTATTATTATGTGGTTTCTACAAATATCTCGAGATCCGTGATAGATCAACAATTGAAATTTGAACCACAGGCTGTGTTTGGCCTTCTGAAAATCTCCAATAGTCTTAATCATTGTTTAGGGTCCCAAATCTAAAAAAAAAATGAAAATAGTGGTTAAGGGAAAAGAAAAAAAGACAGTAAAAAACACTATTCACGCGCATGTCTTTCCGCTTTAGAGGTGCAGGTTTATTTGAATTCTTGCTATTTCTGGTGCTGCCTGAAATAGAGGTGTTAGACTTTGCAAAAATGGTTTCCAAACGTTCTAAAAGCATTTTGAATCCGTTTTTAAGACAATAAGAGATTTGGATTTCGAAATAGACTTGTCAAACGGGCACCTAGTCTAGTGAGATTGTCTTGTTTCCGTATTTTTAAAGATGCAATTAGTAAATACTCTCCTTTTGAATATTTTGGACAAAGAATGGATGCAATATTGGAAGACAAACTTCTTCTCCAACAGTGATTGGAGTATCATTAAGGGCCTATTTGTTTTCCTTAGAATACATATGAGAGAGAGAGAGAGAGAGAGAGAGAGAGAGAGAGAGAAATTCATGATCAAATGAGCTAGAGCTCCACCGAAGGATTATTAAAGAGGTGAAGTATGACTAATATGAGGTGAGGAGAAAGGGATATTAGGGAGATGGACCTTGACTTTCCTATGATTTGAATTACTTGGGTGATGACTTGGAATTCATTTTCCATCTTTATTTAACTCACTTTCCATTTGAGGGGGGCATTGTTTGATGGTCATTTTTATATATTTACCTTAGATCTTTATTTTTTGCCACTTAATGACATGAGTTCCTATCTCCTTCAATTATACTATATAGGAACATATATCTAAAGGCAAATGATCCCGTCCATCCAATATGTACCATCATATGGTATATAACACCTAGTGGGCCCGTCTAGAGACAATTTTTTAAGATGACGCCGTTAAACTTATGGACCACATATGAAGGGCTTAGGTGCATCAGATTGACTTCACATTTGATACTAGGGTGGTTCCACTTGGAGTTTTTGATCCCCATGTCCCATGATATGTGGGCTCTAGATGGGACCCAGCAGCTAGTATGTACTGTAAGAATGCACTATAAGGACATACAAGAGCAGGGTCCATACAGAAATATCATACTTTACACAACATGAAAAAGTCTATGTTGTAAATATTGTTAAGGGCTTTTCATTTATTACGGAGGGCGTCTCAGCCCTTTGGGCTGAACTAATCCTTACGGGCCCAGGGGAGTCGGGTAAATCCCCTGTAACCCAATATGGGGGTACAATTTTAATTTGAACCCTCAACCTCTAGGAGCAAATTGTGGTCATAGACCAACTGAGCTACCCCTCG
The DNA here is from genome assembly GCA_003546025.1 of Camphora micrantha. NCBI lineage: Eukaryota > Viridiplantae > Streptophyta > Magnoliopsida > Laurales > Lauraceae > Camphora > Camphora micrantha. The sequence goes on from QPKB01000004.1 coordinate 24,359,831, forward strand.
TAGTTAATGATGTCAAAAACTATCCGTTGCTCCGGCTCTGCTTTAGCGAGTGTTTTAGAAATATATCCGTTGCGGGTTTCCAAAAATTACCCTTCAATGCCAACTTATCTCTTTATATAAGACTTCCATGTGTAGTATAATCTTACATTAGATTTCAAAAACCTATCTGTAGAGTGAAAAATCTCTTCTTCGATTTTAGAAATCCCACCATGTCCTATCGTAGTCCTTGTGCAGCTTGTGAGTTTCATGGAAGGAGATGTCATGAGAATTGCATTTTTGCTCCCTATTTCCCTTCAACAGACCCAGAAAGATTTGAATCCATTAACAGGATCTATGGTGCCAGAACTGTTGGTACGATGCTGCAGGTATGAAAAAGAACACAGATTTCAACATATTTTATTACCATATTCATAGATGAATGAGTTAAGGAAAGCCCTTTATTTCTTTGAGCATTTATCATTATGTTGAAGAGGCATTTGATGGGAGACAATAGTAAGTTTCTGACAACAAAACTCGGATTATATATAGATAGGGATGGATATTTTGGTGCCCCTTTGTTTGCTAAGTATTGAGTGAGTTATTAGTTGTTGATGGCAAGTTGGTTATAAAAAATGAACATTAGGGAGACGAAGAGTACATGATATAAGGTGGAGATGAAGACGGGACTTTCAGTTTCTTTGGTTTTGATTTACTAGGGTAAAGCGAAATATTTGATTTCCTAAATAAAAAGGGAGACTATTTTGTTGAGGAGTGGACTAGACCTGATGGGAAGAGTATTGAGACGTATTTATGCATCCTCTATTAACATATTGAGGTTTTTGTAGGAATGGTTAGCCAAAGAAATTTAAGATGGTATCAAAGCCAACTGGTCGTGAGTTTAAATTCCATAAGGAACAACTCGGCACTAAAAAAAATGCGTATCACCAAAAATGCGACGACCTGGTTCCACTCGAGGAGGAGTGTTGAGGAGTGGGCTCCACCCGCTAACACCTTGAGCTTATGGTAGAAATGATTAGCTAAATAAGTTTAAGCCTCTATTAATGCCTTGAGGTTTTGGTATGAATGATTAGTTAAGGAAATTTAAGATGACATTAGAGCCAATCGATATTGAGTCCAAACCCTAGGAGGAATAACTCGGTACTGAAAATAATGTACACCACCAAAAGTGTGCCGACCGAATGCCACTTGAGAAGGAGTGTTGAGGAGCCGGCTCCACCCGAGGGAGAGTATTAAAAAATATTTACGTAGTCTCTATTAACACCTTAAGGTTTTGGTATGAATGGTTAGTTAAAGAAATTTACCAATGCCTTGAGGCTTTAGTACGAATGGCTAGCTCAAGAAATTTAAAAAATTTGATAGCCATTTGTGAATCCACACATTTACTTCTTCAGTTTTAGCTCTTTTCATCAGAAACAATTGATTATATTTAGTAAGATTTCATAATTACCTAAACAAATGAGACCTTAGAACAGGGCAGAAAGAGGGTGGGGGCACTCCCATTTTTTTTTATTTTTATTTCACATATGTCATCTCAAAATTTTCTTTTTAGTTATTTTTTTATGTTGTCCCCCTCAAGGAAAATCTCCTAGGTCCCATTGACTTAGGAGTGCCTTCTTTTATGCCATATATATATGATAACTTGTTTCTTCTTTTCACATTAAAAATGTGATCATTTCATATTGAGAATTTGAGATCAAGGGTGAAGGGACTTGACAGATAGAAACATATTAATTCAACCCTGCTACTTCTAAAAACAATGGATAGATAAAACAATGTACATCCTCTATTATATTTTTCACCTGTTTTCTAACAAAACACTAACCATCCCTATTCCTATTTTGAATCAGCAAACCCCAGTTCATTTTCGTGAAGATGCTGTAGAAACAATGCTTTTTGAAGCCCGAGCTCGAATTGAAGACCCTATCTATGGGTCCGTTGGAATTATCTCTCGTATGCAGCATGAGATAGTCGTTGCTCGATACAAGATGGCAGTGATGCAACTGCAGATTGCTTAATACAAAGCTAAAGAAGATGAAGCCTCAATCTCCACTGATCATGAACAGGACTCACTTGACCTCGAATTTGATGATGAGGTAACCTGAAATATCTTCTGAGGATGATAAGAGTGAGGACAAGAAGGAGTAAAATCTTTGGCATTTTAATAAAAGTGATGTGTGTGAGTGTGTGTGTATGAGAGAGAGAGAGAGAGAGAGAGAGAGAATGTGTGGCAGAGAGAATGTGGGCTTGTGTAAAATAAGAGCTTGAGAAAGAAATATATGCAATGAAGTTGTGGGTGTCTGCAAAATAAGAGCTTGAGAAAGAAATATATGCAACGAAGTTGTTTTTCGAGTAGAATGATTTTTTATTTTTTATCATTTTATTATTATTATTATTATTTTTTATTTTTATGGATCTAAGTGGTAGGAAAAAATTTCTCCTCCACACGTGCTCACATGGGAATGTCCATCAGAACCATAAGTACGTAAAACCCTCCTAAAATTTCACTGGATCCTATATGACAAATGACACCAATGCAGAGGAGAAAATCATCCTCCAAGTAGAGCTGCAAAAGAGAACAGGGCATAACCATCAAGTCCAGCATGTTGGATTGTGGAACAGCTTTGACCCAGCCCATGGCCCGACTGTTAGGCTCATACACAGCCCTACAGCAATTGATAAAGCTTGTTTATGTTATACAAGTCCTTATTGTCGATTCACGATGGGCCTCTCTCATTCACGATGCAACAGACTTCCATCAATTTTTTGTGGTCTTGACATTGCCTTCACCTTCAGTTAGGTGTGTCAGTTTTTTGAATTTTTTTGGAAAGCGTAGTGTGTGTATGATGTGGATCAAGTGATTTAACAGGCTTTGACCTTCATGAGTGCATTTGTTCGAGCACATAGGGTCCGAACCCATGAGTAGAGTCCCATCTCTCAAAATAAGAGACCAAAATAGTCCCTAACATGTGAGAATTGAATCAATAGGGGCTATTTAATAAAACACAAACTGCAGGGGTGTTTTTGCAATTTTAAACAAACTGCAGTTAATAAACTGTGCACAATAGTGACAGCGGGCAGGGCCACCTCTCCATCAGGTGGCCCACGTGGGGTCCATAGGCAAAGTCGACCTTGTTGACTGGGACGACCCTGCTTTGAAAAAATCATCAAAGTTCGAATTTTAAATCCAAATAAATGCAGGATTCTCTTCATTCATGCATAACAGGAAGAGATTTAAAGTTTCAGCTAAAATGCAAGGGTTTTGAATGCTGTAAATCATAAAAAGGGAGAGATCTGGGTTGTGACAAGGTCGACAGTCAATGACATTACCAATCTTCTTTATTTGCTTTTCCTTAGTACTCGTGGAGCCTTGCACGTGCAATGCACGTGCATCAAACACATAGTTTTATTAATAAAATCTTTAAAAAATAAAGTTCTTAAAAAATTCAGTAGAAGCTTCAATACATTTAAAAATAAATTTTCAACAAAAAATGAGTGATTATAAATTACAAGGCCCATCAACGTCCAAATACAGCTGACACTACTTTTTTTCTATACATTTGAAAATAATAAAATAATGATATAATGAGAAAAATGAGATCTCAAAAGACAATCGATATGAAATTTATATAACTTTTTGAGAATATAAATCACATATTTCTAGATATTTTATCATGAATGTGTACAAAGAAATTTCAATTTACTTTATTTGACATGTCAGGTCGACTTATCAGTTTCCTAGTAGACTTAACCTGCTAAAGTTGAAGTCCAGTTGAAAACATAGTCAAATTGATAGCTTGCAGTTTTATAAAAAATAAAAATAAAAACTAAGAACCAGATGAGCTTACTGTTCTAACCAATTACCATGAATATTATATGTTCACTACAAAATCAGATTCTATTAAGGAAAAAATTAATCATATCTTACCTAGGGACACCAGAATAACAAAACTAAGATGGTGGTTTTAGTCTTAACTTACAAAGAAGAATAACATCTCACACCAACCGTCAAGAATAATGAAGTAATATGGCTTGTCCTCAAGCAACAGGGATCAACAATGGTGGAACTATGATATGAACTTTGACGGGTAAAATTTGCAGAGCACCTGTTGATCAATATTAGTATTTAACATGTGCTTTGTTTTATTTTAAAAGACGGACCACTATCAGGTAAATAAAGGCAATACCTCTCCAAGAGTCAGCATCTTCTTTTGCTTGATACAAAGTGCTATATTTTATACCCTGTAAGAAAAAGATAATACATAGTAATCATAGAAGTTCAGTTAAATGGAAGCTCACAAAATGAGATATCCATAGGGAAAAAATACAAAAAAAAATAAAAATAAATAAAAAACTACAAATACAAATCTGCCAAAAGAATTGGACATTCCTTTTAAGAAATACATAAGAATGTAACACAGGTATTCTAGATCAACTCTTCTGCTCTGTTCTATAAAAAAGGATGGGAGTGCTAATCAAAGTAAGAAAAATTCAAAACGAATAAAGACAAACTGAATTTGTTGCAGCTCAGCATCAAATACTTATTTTAGTTGTTTACACTTAAAACAACCACTTCATTCATTGACTTTGGTTGCACCCATTTTTCTTAGAATGAAGATTTTATTACAACATTAAAAAAATTAAAGAAGAAGACAGAATCAAACAATAATAATATCAGCAGACAGTGCTCACTTACATGTATGAAAACTCCCTCCATTCCAAAAAAAGCTCAAAGTGAATGAAGAATCTATTAAAATATCATGTTCTTCCTTACACAATTATTCACAGAGGAAAAACCCCATACCCACAAAATTCCCTACATTGAAAATCTTGTAGTATCTAAATAAGAAGAATGTTAAAAGAAAATTGAAAAAATAAGAGGAAAAAAACAACATTTGAGATATTGATTTGAGATAGATTTCAATCTTATCCACATTTTCCTTTTATTTTCTTCACCCCCTTATAAAAATAAAGAAATCGAAAAAAATTACTCGATTTATTGGAATGTATTAAAACGAAATTTTATTACCTTTAAAATATCAGCATCTACTCAATATAAGAGATTAAAAAATTATTAGGATTGTGTGTGCTGAGTTTGGTCTGTATCCAAGTTCATTTGGGTACAGTAGGGAGGTTGTTAACAATTTTTCAGAGAATTTAGGGGTCTTTTTTGTAATTTTAGATTTTTGAGATTATGGTACCGTTAGGTAGATATTTTTAGTTCTTAAACTTTAGTCTGCTAGATCATCTTGATCCAAATACTTAAAACACCTCCAAATCCAAGCCTGGTCCGAAGTCTATTTTAGACAAATTGGAAAATTCTCATTATGTCCCCATCTTTATCCCTACATAAAATACATGTACATAATAAATATACATAAGGGTGGCCCACAACTTGCATTTTATTGGACATGTTTATAGTGAAAAAAGTACATCATTTTTCTCTCTTTTTTAGACATTTTATAAGAGTAGAAGTTGGAAAATTCCCATTATGTCCCCATCTTTATCCATATCTTTATCCATAATAAATATATATATATAAGGGTGGGCCTCACAATTTTCATTTGATTGGCTATGTTTGTAGTGAGAAAAATGACTCATCTTAAATATATATATATATATATATATATATAAGGGTGGGCCTCACAACTTTCATTTGATTGACTATGTGTGTAGTGAAAAAAGACTAATCTTGAATATATATAGAAGGGTGGGCCCCACAACTTTCATTTGATTGGCTATGAGTGTAGTGAAAAATGGACTCATCTTTCTCTCTTTTATAATAAGGGTGGGCCCCACAACTTTCATTTGATTAGCTATGTGTATAGTGAAAAGAAGACTCATCTTTCTCTCTTTTATAAGAGTAGAGATATGTTGATGCTGTAGGCCTAATTGGATCCTCTTAAAGGTTCAAGTTCAACCCTAGCTATCAACCACATGGTCTATCAGTCCTCTTTTTTACCTTTTAGGCTGACCTACGTGTGACAACTCCTGACTTTTTTTTTATTTTATGTCCCAATCTTTTGGGCTAGACTAATCCCTCCGGGCCTAGAAAAAAAAAATCGGATAAAATCCCTGTGGCTCCCAGGTCGTAGCATTAGTGGACTCAACCTTCAGTTCCTGAAGAAGGGGGGAACTGAAGATCGATACTAAGACCTTTAGCTCCAAAAGAGAGAGTAATTATGGTCCTGACCACTCGGCCAACCCCTTAAGATTTGCAACTCCTAACTTGACCAGCAAACAACCCACCAATTCCATGTTTGGGTTCACAGTGCTTACTCGTTAATAAAACAGTTGGGTAGTCGGGTCCATTAATGGTTCAGGTCAACCCCTGTTTTTTACCTTCCGGATCAGCTGTCAACCCAATAAATAAATGGGTTGGTTCGGGTTGAGCCTCGACCCGACTGGACCCATTGCCCACCCCCAAGTTAGCGTTACCAACCTATAAGCGCACGTTAGCACTCCTCATTGTGAAAAAACTGGCGGCAGCTAGATTTCGAACGCTCTTCGAAAACCGCCTTACTTACATGTAACGCTATATATAAACCAAAAGACACGAAAACGCCATTTTCTATTGAGAGAGAGAGAGAGAGATTTCATGCAATTAGGGTTGCAACAACGAGATTGGATAGATCAGGAAGTAGGTTTTGTTTTTTTATCTTCTTCATTTCAATTCCATTTTGTTGTTGTTTCTCTGTTTCTCTTACCATTCATTTGTTCGTTGTTTGTTGATTAGCTTGTCGATTCAGATCTCTAACTTTTTTAATGATCGAAATGGGTTTCTGTTTTTTTTCCTTGTTAGGTTGTTGCATTTTGTTTGATTAGGGTTTGTTACATTTGATCTTTAGGGTTTGTTGATTGTGTGATGATGTGATTATTGCTCAAATCAAGAATCAGGGTAAAGAAAATCAATATGTGTGGCAGCAATTTTTGGGTGTTTGTGAATGTGGATGTAGGTTTTGCATTATGATGACCCATTTTGTCAATTAAGAACAAATCATATTAGATCGCCTTTTGGATGATTTTGTTGTTCTTCTATTGCGATAGATTTTGCGAGATTTGTGGGAATTTAGAGTTTTTTTTCCTGCTTTGTATTGAAATCCTGGGAGTTAATAGTGAAGGGAGTTTTATTGAAGTGGGATTGAAGTGCTAAGGAGTGAAGGGTTATAGGGTGGGGATCTAAATGAGAGTGTCAATTTTCTAGGATTTAATTTACTAGGGTGATGCCCCTTGTGAATCCATCTTTTATCGTTAACGTTTTTAGCCCTTTTCACAGAAATACATTGACTAGAGATTTTAGGAATTCATAGTAAAATGTGTTCTAATGAAGTAGTATTAAAGAGTTGAGTGAAGGATACAAGGTGGTAGTGTAGATCAGACCCTCACTTTCCTAAGATTTCATTTACTAGGGTGATGGATTGGGCAACCATTTTCTACCAAAGGGGAGGCTGTTTGATGGCCATTTGTTGATTTTCAATCATCATCATCGTCATCATCCAAGCCTTGTCCCAACTAAGTTAGTGTTGGCTACATGAAGTCTTTTTTTTTTTTTTTTTTTTTTTGTGGATTTTCAATTTTCACTCCATAATTTTAGTAACTCTCATAGGACGGCATTTCTTAGAATTCCTATGAATTCAATACTGAGCAAACAAACAGGCCTTTTTAAGGAACTTCCCTATCACTGTAAAGACTGCTATTTCCTTTGTGTTGCAAATGTGAAAAGGGGAAAAAAGGACAAACAAGACCTCCTATCGGCTAACAAGTTATCTGATTATGTCACTGCTCTGACTTGATGATTCATCCTAGTTTTAGGGTTACCTATTTGTTTACTTTTTTTGTTTTGTTCAGTCGGGTTCGGGACATGCATTGATGCATGCTTCTTGCTGATGACTCAAAACAGTACCAATAATCTTTGGCAATCTTAAACTCATTCCCAGTCGATAAGAAATATAACTACCACTATTTTCTCAATTTCAACACACAAGCGTTCTTAACAATTAATATTATCATAGTTGTGGGACAAGTATTCCATACTTCTAATCTTGCTTTGAATTGATCACTTGGCATGTTAGAACAGTGTTAATTATTCAACAAGCGAAGCAATAAGTCACCTCAGAAGTGTTAAACCTTATTCTATCATTGCAATTTGGTTACATTCAATAAGTTGACAATCAGTGGTCAACTCTCCTAACAAAAACTATTGTATTCATTGGCTAACTTAAATGGCCGTACTAAATAAAGGTAGAGTTTATTTGTGACTTCCAATGGACGACAAGAGCTTGCGTCACATTGGAAGGTGCTCACTATTGTAACCTTGAGGTTGTGGGTTCCAATGATGTTACCAATAAAAAAAAAAAAATGCATGAGAAGTTAACCTCGCATAACCATGCGTAATTGTATTGTTTTTGTTCTGAACATGCCTAGTATCTATTTTGCATTTCTGTCTGTTCATAGTTTTTAGTCTAATTAGTATGGATGGATGACAAATATGGTTGTATCCATGTTTTTGTGTATTCTATTTTCAGAGGTTGTTTGTTTACTTGCTGATTCCATCATCAAGAGGTACTGGCAAACAGTTTTTTTCCCCTTCCATTGTAGGAATGAATGGTGTTGGAAACTTTAGAAATTAGAATGGAGCATCAAATGGAATGGATGATGTTTGACATACCACTGATATCATCTAACTTGAAAGCAGAGAGGAATATGCTTTTGTTCAATGGGTGACCAAATTGAAGGTTGATAAGTTCCTGTAGCACAGTTGGAAGGTCATTAGAGGTTGCAGGAATGAGTCATTGCCAAACCAATCCTCCCCCCCCCCAATCCCCCGCAGCAAAAAAAAAAAAAAAAAAAAAAGGGCCAAATGTGGTACCTAATAAACCAGGGTGGACCTCTCTCTAGGGCTATATGATTCTGACTCAAGGAGTTGGTCTGACTGATCCATTACTATTTACTAAATCCAATCTGAGGCCACTTTAAATAAGTTCTGTTATCTTGAATAGAGTTGCAATCCCCATTTTAGCAATTATTTGATTCTTAGTGAGAGAATTGAGCCTATATAAGGCCTTAACCCTTGATTAAATCTGCATTTACAAGAAACAGGGCTTGTTAGTCAAAGTAGGAGTTTGACAGTAGTCTCGTACTAGAAAATCTTGCTTTCCATTGTATCATCTGTATACTCATATCTTTCTGAAGGTATGTCTTATGTTACAAAAAGCACAAGAAATAAGCTAAGTTAGTGCTTGCTAGTTTTCCTATGAGTTGGAATTTGGCAAAATAGGAAGTGGGAAAATCATGTAATATTAGTGCTTTTTTGTGCTTGTCCATAAATGTGTACTATTTATTGTTTGTGCAACAGATCAAGTTCGCATGTGTATTCAATCATGTTTACTGTGCAGTTTTTGCAATATATTTTGCATGTATTTGGTTCATGTTAAATCATTAAGATGCCTAGGTACAGATATCGATCAGATGCATGGATATGAAGGCCAATAGAAACATGATTTGTAGTTTTATATACCATGGTACAAGTATACTCAGTGCATATCTGATTGATCATATGTTTTCTTAAAGAAAACATGCTAGATTAATGTATTGATTGGCTATTGAGCGAATGCAAAATAACTAAGAACAAGTGTTTGAAAAACTTGGTTTGTGCTTACATAGTAGAAGTGCTGGGTGTTATATATATATCATATAATGTAATCGATTCTAACAAATTTCTTTCAGAACTAAGAGGCAACCTAGCCATTTTAATCATGGTTTTCTAAAACATGATTTAGAGAATGATTCTGGGCCCTGGTGACTTAACCAAAACGTATTTGACATGGGCATGATTCCTAAACATGTTTCAGGACTCCATATCGGCCTTAACAAATATATCAGTAATTCACTGATATATTGGTTTGTTTTGGCCTTTTTATAATAAATAAAAAATTGTAGGACATAATAAAAAAATTATAAATCTTCATTTTTAATTATTTTGAGGTGTTTTAGATGTAAATAAAATAGTCAAACATAATAAAAAACTTGTGATAATTAAGTTTCAATACATTTTAAGCTCCAGGCTAAATGCATAAAACATTAGCGCCGTTCATGACTGAGATTTTTATGAATCTGGCGACACAACTTTGTTTCGGCTGAGTTTTGAAACCTTGATTTTAATGATCACAAAAGACTGTCAGGAGAAAGACTTATAGGATAATACCACATTCATGTGCCTCCTTTTTTTTTTTTTTTTGAAAGGTCACATTCACGTGCTTTCAACAACTAGTTATCTCAATTCTCACCTCAAGTGCAGTGCAGCTTATATAGCTAAAGAGGTGATGGGATCTAGAAGAGGGACTTCTTCACGGAAGAGTGTGGTGCCTGGCATAATTCGTACCAAAGCTGATGCACCCAGGAAAACTTCTAGGCAGCGACGAAGGACAGGTGGGGCTTCCTCAAAGAGCACATCTGATACAAAGATTAGCTGTGCCAAGGCCAAAACATCTGCCATGGAAACGACTATACCAATCCAAAGAACCACAGGTGAGGTTTTTATTATTTTTGAAGGCTTGTTAGAAGTATACTTAAAGGCTAACGGACATTTTTTTATTGGCAACTGAACAAATTTTATTAAATAACAGAACAAGAATGATCAAGTAAAAGTAGAGTATCACCGTACGAGAGAATTATACTGTTCCACCCGTTACCCACTAAATTTCTAATCTCCTCTCAACCATCAAATTAGATTTGTTAACACCCTCTTTAGCCCAACCATCAGCTGATTCGTTCCTTGCTTTACTGTTATGCTTGAATTCACATCTTATCTCTGACTGTAAAGCCTATATTTCTCTAATGATGAACAATAACTGCCACGGACCTTAACTACCTTTTGAGTGTTGAGCGTAGGCACTAGGCACTCAACCACATTTCTCAAAAATCCTTCAAGAGCAATTTTCTGAAAGAGTTTTTTTTTTTTTTTTTAATTTCTCAAAGCTTCCAACATCTCCACTTCATTGGATTCAACCAATGTTGCAAATATCTCTGATATCTTTTATTGTGATAAGATCACTATAATTTCTTCAGACTCTCTTTTGTTATATTATCACAAGGAATTCAATTTATTGTGATATTATAGGTTGAAAAATTAAGCTGTCATAAGGGGATGGATTACCCAAGACTTCATGGTGAGAGAGAACCAGAGAACTACTACCATTCAATTAACAAACAGTTGCCAATAACAAATGGTTGTCATTCTGATTTTGCCAAAAATAATATATGATAATATTGAAATAACCCCACCCCACCCCACCCACCCCGCGTGGATATTCACCGATCCCGGTTTTGGCACCCATCCAAGGACTAGACCGTTGGATTGACTTGCACTCGTTTTGGACGGCAAAAACTTGTTGGCCATTGATCAAGTGGTTAGGATATGATTCGAGCCTTTGACACCGTATACATGTGATCCAGTAGAGTGGGGCCTTTTAACATTAAGTGGAGGGTAGATTAATGTTGTCGTCAATTGTCATCATCCTAAGGTTTTAAAATCTAATGTATTGCTTAAAAATGGTTTTTTTATTATTCAATTCTACTTTAGTAACTTTAGTTAGTTAATATATCATATCAACTCGTTCTAAATTTTTAATATTTTTACAATTTAAGCAAAAAATTGTTGTGACTCTTCAAGTTACTAAGTTGACTTGAGTTGGCAAGCTATTGTAGAAACACCCCACTTACATTATATCCTTCTACATCAGTTTGCACAACTGTTTACTTTTTCCAGATATTGTCTTCTTATGGTCCTTTATTTCCCTTTTCCCCTCTTTGTGTACAAATTATTTAAACAATATTGACTACATTTTTATCACTAATTTAATTCTTTTACTTCAACGATATTTTCTCTTGTAGATTCTGAGAACAATGAAAAAAATTAAAATTATTTTGATATTATCCCCATTATGATATTTGCAACGTTGGATTCAAATACACCAGCGGTGCTAGAAGAAAAAAGCAAAGAATTTCTCTTCTATTTCTTCACCTCGTAAGTCCATAACTACTGGTACTAGTTTACCCTTGGATGATCCATCCACTTTGAAATTGAGTATCTGATAGGAGGAAATCCTTGAACAACTTTCCCTTTTCCCCTCCTTTCCTGCTGTTGTAATCATGGTTGACTCTGACTCGGCTCATACTGAGTTGGGTCCTATGGGATTTGGACTCATCATGGGACTTGGCCCTCCAACTGCAATTGGGACTCAGCCCGACTAGGCCGAGTCGACTCGGTCTCTGCCATGGCTGAGTCGGATCGCGAGTCCGATTTATTATACCTTGGTTGTAATTCCTCATATTATCTACCCTTGACAAGTCTTTAAATTCCTTTTTCACTGATGTATGATGTGCCATTATTCCTTTCTTTTTAAAAATCAGCCAGAGTCCCAACCAACTTGGTTGAGTTGAGTTTGACTCTGCACCTACTGAGCTGAGTCACCCCCTGGGTCGCATCCCTGACCAACTCCTATTAGAGAAGGCCTAGATACGCTTTTTTGCTATTATTTTCCTTTTGGAGAAGCCTTTGGAAGCTTTTAAGGACTTTCTGCAACATTTTTGGAAGATTAAGCTCACAATTTGTGGAAGATATTAAGGATTCAAAGATTGGATACAATTTGTGGAAGATATAAGGATTCAAATACTGTTGATTTTTTAGTTCTTGAAGTTTGAATCCCTCTTTCTTGCAACATACTGTTTTGGATGTCTTTTGGCTGCTGCAGACCGTCCCTGCCCCATTGTTCTCTTTTTGCTTGTAAGAAGGCTCTGGGTGACCTGTTGGATTTAGCTCAGACTTTTGAGTGGGTGGGGAGAGAGCTTGAATTGGCTTCAGTCATTAGTCATTGTAGAAATTTGTGGGCTTTCCACAGATTCTTTGCATGAATCTCTGTTCTGCTCGCTGCTTTATCGCTAGCAAAGTTGAGTACACATAATTGCTCCCTGAACTTGATCTGTGTCATTGCTGTAAATCCATACATATGGCATCACATATTACTAATAGGCAAAAACATGAATGGACTGGAATTTCTCAGATGCCTTCTGTTGCCACAGAGTTGGAAGAGTTTGATGGAACAAAAACCAGTACTGAGAAGAGTTCCAGCCAATGTTATCATAATGAGTCGCCTCATGGATTGTCCTTCAAAAGCAATTTCTTGGACTGAATAAAGTTGATGATGAGTGTTTTCCGATTTCCCAAGTTTATCTAAAGTTTAATTTGGAGAATTCAGAATCTTTGACTGTTCTTGCAGCTTCAGGACTATGTCCACCATGCCATGAAACGGAAAAGGGTTTTTCAAAGACACCCACACTTGAATCTGGGCAAACATCACCACCTCTCGTAAAACTCAAACTCCAGCTGTTCCCAGTAGATGAAGTTACTTGCAAAGGATTGGAGAAGGTAAAGTGTGAATTTCAGGCATTCTCATATCATTTACTGTCTTGACTGCAATAAAAACTGTTCACCACAATAACTGTTTTTATTATCATATACAAATTATAGGACGGACATAATCCACACCTGGAGCTCACTTTAGGAGCTCGAAAGAAGATATCCTCTGTGCTGAAGCACCTTAATATTAAGTGGGGCAATTCCAGCATTGCATCGGGTGAGCTCATGCTTTTCCCATACAACATTCAGCAGGGAAACTTAGCCAGTTGCAGGAGGTGGACTTTGAAGGATACTGATATTAGTGCAGCAGATGTATATGCAACCATGGGATGTCCTCCCATTTTCCGTTTAAGGTCTAAAATACAATCTGTTTGCAGTTGTGGGTGTCTTTAAGTACAGAAGCTATGCCCTGAATGATTTACTTGGCTCTCACTGACTTGGGTGTTTTTTCAAGGTATGGTTGGTTCTCCAGTCCAGAGCCCATGACTTCTCAGGCACCACGCCTCACATCTCCCCATTATGAGGATTGTCTGAAACTTGAAGATGTTCAGAAGGGGTGTATAAATATGAAGGACATGGAAGTAGAAAAGCGACAATGCCAAGACGACATGCCGGTCTTTGTCAATGCACCATCAAATGCAACCATTGCAAGGACCATTCCATTGGCTCAAGCAGTTGATGCGGTATTTTTATTCTTTAAACCTTCAGGCTTCAACCCGACCTATTCTTGCTAATATATTCCCCACTATGGACAGTTTTTCGTAAGATGAGCTTCTCAATTTTGCATATTTTGTTGGTTCAGGGTAACTTGAGAATGGGAAGCGACACCACTATTTTTCCTGCTTTGTGGGCCGATACTGCAACTAACATTAGTATGGGGGATTTGTTGAAGGAAACATCTCGAAAAACAGAGGCCAACCATTCTGATCCTTTGCCTGTTGACAAGGGTTCATGTCTTTCACAGATCCCATTCAACTCAGATTCATTTGACGCTGCTATTGCTGCTCACATATCTAGGCATCAAGCCACAGGTTTATCCACCCCAGCATTCCATACGTCCATTTGGGATGCTGAAGAAACATGTCATGCCTTTCCATTTCAAAAGATAGAAAATTCAAGAAACGAGGTTGTTATGCCTTCTCAAAACACTGCTTCTGGGCCTTCTAGCCAGATTGCTGATTTAAACTCAATGAGATCCCCTGATTCGGTTAAGTTTGATTTCCAATTGATTTTTCCTTTTTGTTGAGTGGGACTTGCAGTCTTCAGTATCTCTTCCAGTTGGTATGTGAAATCCTGAAAACTTTTCTTTCTCACTGGGTATATGCAGGACCATGCTTGTCAAGAACACCCACCTGATTCACTGCCTCACAAGCAAGGTCTAGATAACACAGAAAGCAATTTTAGGATGACTGACATCACTTGGGTACTTAAAACCTCTTTATTATATTTATTTTTTAAATCATCTGCTAATTCTTTTGTCAACTTTTTACTGACGTTAACCTGTATTAATGGACAGTCTGATTCTTTGGGGCCACTAGACTTGGGCTTATCTTCATCCAGACAGATTATCAGCGGGGACAGCATTAGTCTAAGTGGTCTGCTTGCAAGCAGTCTAGATGCTTTCCAAAACTGCTCATTCTTTAGGTAGAATATGAAGTTTCCATCCACAAGAAGCCCTCAACCTTGTCAAAGACTGGAAGAGATGATGCACTTCAAATCTCTGGGGTTCGTTGTCTACTTGCCTGATTTGTGGTGCTATCTACTGTATTTATACTTCATGCTGCACTTTGGAGGCTGAAGGATTTGACCTTTGACTTAAAAATTAAATTTTTTTTTTTACAGAATTACACACTATAGTAAAAGATATTATCTTCACTGTTGTTGCTCATCATTTGCCTGCTTCCCCTGCTTCATTTCAAACCTTAGGATTTAACTTGGATATTATTGAAAACGAGCATTTTAGCATACACATCTAAGATTGTACATCCATTACATGATGTAGCAAAAAGCCAAAGCGACAGCTCTTAATAAATGTTTAGTCTTAAAGCTAAAGTGGTTAGTGGTATCATGATTTCTTGTAGTCTCATTAGTCTACAACAGATGTAATGCCTTTTTTATTAAAAAAAATTGGCAAAATTATGTGTTACAAATGTTGGACTTTGCAATGTGATTGAGAGCTTTGATAAGCCTACTCACGCCCTTTATCTCCACCCTTGTCCATTCTTTCTTTTTACCCTTCTCAATCCCTCTCAGATTTTTCTTTTTTTCTGTTTTTCGTTTTTTATGCTCTTCTTGTGAGTTTGGCCAGCCTTAAGAGAAACAGCTCTGACAGACTATGATAGTAGTACTATTAATTAAAGACTTCTAGAGCTGGTTGCCAATATAGGGATATATACGAAGAAGTGCAATTTATTCAAAGATTTGGCTTAAGATAGATGGGAATGGAGAAACAGAATTTATGTAGCCGATCTCACCTAATGACCTCAACATAGTTGGGACAAAGCTTTGGTAGTGGTGATGATGGGGCCTACAACTGTCAAACATAATTATTTGGATAGGCGGGTGATACTATTGTAGAAGTTCAAGTTTTGTGTTTTTAGCATGATATTAGTGTTAATAATAAAACAAAAATTAATTAAATTTCAATTAAACCAATAAAATATAGTGAAGTGTTGCATAAATGATTGGAATATTGAAAAATAAACAAAAACTGCATGAGAAAATGTTCCATATTGATAAATTTCGGTTGGATTCATGTTGACATTTTCAATCTTATTATTCAAAGGAATTGAGGTTGGGTATTCTCTACTTCACCTGAAACTCACTTGGCCCGACTCATAGGACCTTCAGCCTAATGCTCCCACCAAATCATAGATCTCTAGTGGCATTTTCACCATGTTTGATAATGTGGTTCAAATTCAGGTTGTCCACACTTGGTACCTTCGGGTATCCTAATCCGGTGACCCTAAACCAACCTAACTTAACGATTGGCAGCCCTAGTTAGGAAAAATTAGGATTATTTTAAAGCCGACTTGAAGAAGCTTGGAAAGATCGTGGGAGTTTTTTTTTTTTAGGATTTGGGCCATTTGAATTCCTTATTTTTAAGAATATCATATTTGATTAAACATCTATACGAGCCGAAATTCCTCAGCTCAGATAGAGAGGACATACAATCCTCATATCCATGAATTCCCTCACCTGTTACCAACTATGACAAAGCGACAAATTTGCTTTCCGCTCAAACATATTGGTTACCACAGAGCAATTTTTGTTAGCCGGAGCATTTCAATCCCTAGAGTCGGAGTTAAATATATTTTTGGATTGATTATAATAGTGTTGGGGCCAAAAGATTTATATGGCAGGACCTCTCTACCATGGGAATCATCATAGGTTCATTCTATTCCGATGATCTTGATGGTCCACCTAATAATGCGGTTATGATACATTTAGTGACATAATCAAATTAGGCTGCCTCAATGATGAAAAACACAATGTACTCGAGATGGGGCAAATTTTTATGATCATGGTACGAATCTGGTCTCTTGATAAATTTCAATTCATAGAAAGTAATGAAGTCACAAGGTTCTTGGGGGTGATTGAATGGTCACTTAGATTGACCAATGTGTTGTAGACTAGACATTTCTGCACCACTCATCACATGTAACGGCACCCGACCTGGAACTTTGGCACGATATTGTCCACTTTGGGCCTCGGCTCGCACGGTCTTGTTTCTTGGTAGCTGGCCCGCAGATTGCCCCAAAACGCGTCATACCAAGTCAAGGGGGGTTCGCACATATAAGCCCAGTTTCTTGGGCGGTGTCTTCCTTGGTAGCTGGCCCGCGGGCTGCCCCAAAACGCGTTATACCAAGTCAAAGGGGGTTAGCACATATAAGCCCAGTTTCTTGGGCGGTCTCTTGGCGATGTGAGATCTGACAATCCCCACCACTCACTCAGAGGAGAGCCGCCCTCAGCTTTGATACCATTTTTGTAAAAACACTCGACCCGGAACCCTGACACGATATTGTTTGCTTTGGGTCTCAGCCCGCACAATTTTATTCCTTGGTAGCTGGCCCGCTGGCTGCCCCAAAACGCGTCATACCAAGTCAAGAGGGTTTCACACGTATAAGCCCAGTGTCCTGGGTCACTTGGCGATGTGGGATCTGACATCACAACATCCATATGCTTCTAGAAAGTTGTCCTACTATATTCAACAAAAGACTACACCAACTTTCCAACACGAAGTTTCCCAACCCACATTCCTCATTTATTTTTTTTCCCTCCAACCCTGTCCTCTTCCTCCAAGCCCTCTTTGAGGTTTGAAATGTAAAAGGCTTCCTTATTTAAATAGCAACCACCCTGTGCTCTAGTTTCATCTCATGTTCTCTCTCTTTCTTCTCTTGGTCTTATACAGACAAGCAGGCCAAGGCTTTACAGATTCTAATAATTTCTCTTGGGGGTCATCTATTGTACTTGAAAAATGAATTCCTTGAGAGTTCACCTCCTATTTCTCATGGGTGTGCTCTTATTGGCCCTTCTCCAACTGGGTCATGCCCAATCCTTGGCTCCTTCCCCTGCTGCAGATGCTCCAATGAGTCATGGTAAATGCTTATTTTTTATGTTCTCCCATGACCAATTTAATGTTGCTTTATGATTTAGAATATAGGAAAACGACTGGGCTTTCCTGTTACTGTGTTTGTATTCAAGTTCCAAAATTATTGCTTTCATGTTTGATAACGGGGGAGGAATCCACAGATGTGAGGATTCCTATTTCCCTAAGAATAGGTATTTCTTACTGATGATTTATATGGCTGATCATTCTTTAGGACATGTTTAGCAACAGGTGAGAAATCCACAAACTTGATCATTTTTATCCCCTCACCTTTTCAGCTAGGGATTTACGATTTGCGTAATGTAGATTTTTCGCAACTATTTGAAAGGGCAAAAATCTTTTTCCAGAGAATTTGATTGCCAATGGTGACTTTAATGATTAATCTAGCATTTGTGATACCATGACGTCCCTTTTAATTTTTGAATACATGAATAAACAATGCAGCTGGGGAGTTCTTAAAATTGTCTTCTAATGTGAAGTATCTGAATTTTTGCGTATATAAATGAGAAGTCACTAAGTTTTTTGTGGACTGACTGTGACTTTTTTTTCTCTTTTCTGGTTGCAGCAGCCAAAACTATCGATGAAGGGATTGCTTATGCTCTTCTGCTAATAGCCCTTGCAGTTACATATCTCATTCATTGATTTTCTTCTCTTCAATATGAATTTGGGGGCAATGAACGGCTTCTTTTTGTACACTATCTGGGAGGACATTCCCACACTTTCTTTGTTCTCTGTATTCATTTCAGTGAAATTCCATCTTTTATCTCTTGTAAAGTCTTGGCATCTTTATGGTATGGTTTCTAGTCAAAATCAAGGAGTGTGAGGAGGGTAATATTAGCCATATGAATAAGTGATCTCCAGACAAATGGCTTGATTTTTACCTAATGGACCCCTTAGAAGATCTTAGTTATTCAAGTAGGGTTGCAAATGGCTATCTGATTATTCGAGTATTCGAAATATTCGATTTTAAGTAGAGTACATCGAAGAGAAGTTTTGATCCAAAATCCCCACACATAGTTCCCTGTCAAATTCAAGTTAGAAATCAGATTTGTGAAGATGGGTCGGGTCCATGTCCAAATCCACTATGGTTCTATCTTGGATTTGATCCATTTGCAACCCTACTTATAGTGGCTGATGAACCCACACCACTATTTGAGGTGAGGTGCATGGTTATTGATGGTGGAGGTAATAATTCAAACAGAGTGGAAGCCTGTGGGACTACCATTTACCACCTGTTTGTTTACATGAGCACCTATGAAAAATGGAAAGTCCGGCATTTTGTGGTGGAGTATTACATTACACATCTATGATGATTACAACTCTATGAATGCAAGGCCCACATGCATGTATATCTGCCTGCCTTTGATTGAACAATGGAGCATATCCATTGATGGTGATTGATAACTCTATGTTATGGTCTGTGACAAGGATAAGATTGGATTTGGGGCACTGCATGTGAGCAAGCAATTTGGATTGCCATGTTCTGTTCTCATAGTGCTGCTATCTTGTAATCGTTGATCGCTTATCATAGTAGTTTCACATCAAATTGTGATTCCAGCCATCCACATGACATCTAGTGTTTGTTATTTGGTGATCTTCATTATTGGGTTAAGGGGCCCACTGTTGATAGATAATGTCAATGTTGTATGTGGAAACATAACCCCCAAAAGTAATGACAAGGGATTGAGCCTGGGGAAATGTATAGTCTGAAGGAACCTAATGATGTTTTGGGGCCTCATTATTTGTTGATATTGGTATGCCTCAAAAGTCAAGAAAAAGGTAGATAAATAAAAATAAAATATCAAGATCCTTAATTTGGGAGAAAAAAGAGTTTGCCAAGTTGGTTGGAAACCCGATTGTCATCTTACTATTCAGGGATCGATCTTAGGTCCTCTTATGCTGCGGTGCGGGTTTCTCTCCCCATCTACAAGCATAGATTCTCTTCCTTTTGAGCAGGTGTTGTCTCCTTCAAATAGGGTCTTTCGTGCGTGGTGTAAAGCCCCTTGGATGGTTAAAATAAAATCCTTTCTTTGGATTTGTCATTGAGAAAGAAAAGGGCCATACAAGTAACAAGATAGAGTGATGGATAGAATCTTCAATAAAGAAAAATTTAGAGGCATCTTTCTTTCACTGTGGGCACAATCACATCAAACTTTGGAACAATAAACCCTCGGCCCAACCCACCCTTTAACGTTCTTACTCTTTATAATATAGTGCCGGGTGGAGTGGTGGACCCACTCGGTGGTATACGGTCCTCATATGACCATTACTATATATATATAGGGAAAGTTTCAAGTGCATATATCCCTTACCATAGGGTGAGGGAAACTTCCATAATTGAGGATTTTCAAGTACAAAAGTGAGTTTTCAAGTACATAGGGTGAGGTACACTCCCTTGTCTTCATGTGCAAAAAGGGAAAGTGCCCTTCACCCTATGGTGAGGGATAGATGCACATGAACATTCCCCATATATATATATATATATATATATATGAGCAAGGCTCTCCTAAGCTCAAGCTTAGGAAAAAATTTCGTAAGCTCATACTTGTGGGACCCACCTTTGGTCCATCCAAATGGACCAAATACATGAACCCCTTATATTGCACATGTCCACCAACGTTCGGTCAAATCCGAGTTTACTGGACCGTCGGATCGACTATGTATTGATCCGAATGGACTATTGACCATTGAACTTTTGGGTCCATATGGAGATGATAGAAATCACGGTTGGAGCTGATTTTTTGCACAGATGAGGTAATGATGAGTCCTTGAAATCCCCCCATCTCCATTCCCATGTGGGTTCCCAGGTGGGCCCCACCACATACTTGAGCTTAACTTATTCTAAGCTTGAGCTTAGGAGAGCTGACCCCTATATATATATATATATATGAGATATTCCTATGAAATATGCTCTCATCTTACTATGAGAGATAAGGTGGGGGTCCTCACATTTATATCCAATGCCAACAACTTAAATGTGAGGATCTCCACTCCTATCTCTCATAGCAAGGTCAGAGGTGCTCAAGTAAGAGCACCTCCATATATATATATATATATATATATATATATATATATATAGCACCTCACTGTGGGGCTCACCTGGGGCTGGGCCATAGAAGAATTTGAAGATCTCCCCGGCCCCTCTCTAGAAAAAAAAAAAGAAGAAGAAGCCACAACCAATCATCCTATCATCGTTATCTAGATCTTACAAGTTTAACACGTATAATAATATACTTGGATCGGTGTACAATCAATCCAATGGTGTACAATCCAATTGATGGGTGCAAACTCAATTGGACCTTTGTAAATTAGGGGTGGGGGGTTCCACTTGAATAGACCCTACATGGGCCCCACCCTCGGTGTGCAACCGGTGAATTAGGCGCACTTGATAATGGTCATGTGTGATATGTGTGTGTGTGTGTGTGTGTGTGTGTGTGGAGCGCTAGAAAACTCTCGCCTCTCAATTGGGCCTACTATGGCATATGATAATGCCACCTGATGGAATAATCTAGATGAGATCTACCAATGTAAAAATTTTCATCTCCATTAGATTATCCAAACCAGTTGATCCATGGCCACAAAGTGTAATGGTTTTTGAGAGATCACTTTCTTGTGATTTCAATACAATGCTGAGTAAAAATTGGATGAGCGTCAAATTTGGGCTTTATACCAATTCACGGGGGTAGTATGTGAAATGGTTAGATTGGCTTAAGGTGGGCTCCATGCCCTAAAAACATAGGGGAGCAAAAGGGGAGTTTTTAAAGTGAGGAGCTTTTGAGAATTTATTTATCAACTCTCTTAAGCTTTAAGCGTAGGATAAGGTAAGCTCAAGTGTATGGTGAGACTAGGGTTGTAAACGGGTCAGTTTCTGTCCGGGTCTATGGTGGACCCGGAACTAAAACCGTTAAGGAGAATGTGGAACCGGATCCGGATCCGGAACCGTTTCAGAACCTGTCTCTTAGCTCTGGAACCAGAACCAGAACCATATATGAGACGGGTCTGGATCCAGGTCCGGGTCTAGGTAGAGAATTATATTAAAAAAACATGATTTTTAGAATAGATTTTCAAAAATTGAGGTAACATGTTGGGTTTCGAGTCCACGGGCCTGAACCAAGGTGGAACCAGACCCAGACTCATTTACTTATTGGGGCCTAAATAAGGACCCAAACCCGGTTTTTAACGGATCGGAACCTCCGAGTAATCGGAGAATCGAGTACCCATTTACATCCCTAGGTGAGACCCACCCGAGGACCCATATGGGGATGGGGATGGAGGGGATTTCAAGGACTCCTCCTCTTCTTTGCAAAAAAATCAGCCCAAACCGTGGTTTATATCATCTCCATCTATGCCCTAAAAGTTTAATAGTCAATGATTTATTTGGATCGGTACACAGCCGATCCAACGGACTAGTAAATTTGGATTTGACTAAAAGTTGGTGAACATGTGCAATTTAGGGAGTTGTGTGTTTGGTCCATTTGGATGGACCAATGATGGGCCCCACAAGCTTGAGCTTATGAAATTTTATTCTAAGCTTTAACTTAGGAGAGTTATCGTAAGCTTGACTCCTAAGCTCAAGCTTAAAATAAGGTAAGCTCAAGTGTGTGGTGGGGCCCACATGGGGATGAGGATGAGGGGATATAGGACTTTCTAGGACCCTCCTCTATGTGTGAGAGAGAGAGACTTCTTCTCCATCTAATACAAACAATCAGGCAATAACTTCTATTGGGTGTTATCTTTTTTACTTGAAAAGTGAATTCCATGGATTCTGTCTTCGGCCATTCTCCACATGGGCATGGGCCGGATGGCCTATCTGTGGCTCCTCTGCCCTCTGCAGTTTTTTCCTTTTTTTAAATTGCTCGAGTCCTCCGTAGACATGAAAATTGGCCTGTGCCGCCCACGCAAGACACGATTCAGTACAGAAAATATCGTTCATGGCCCATTGACCAGGTCAACGGGTTAGCCCAGCCCGGTAATTTCCCTGGGCTGCGTAATGGCACGGAAGAAATCCATGCTGTGCTGGGCCAGGGCGCTTGGGCTGAGGTGAGGCACAGCATTGCCCATATATACAAATTTATTTTTTTATATAAATAAAACATAAAATATTAAATAATTAAATATTAATTATTCATTTGTAAATTAGAATCAATGTTTGTGCATTTATTTTTATAGTTTCAACTTTATTTCAAGTTAAGAATCCCTAAACATCCATAATTTCTCTTTCAATTTATATAAAAAGATTTAAAGAAAAACTAAAAAAAATTAGGAGAGGCATGTGGGCTAGGCCGTGCTAGGCTGAGCCCCAGCTAGCCTGGGCATAGCACGGCATAGCCCATGAAATTTATGGGCCGGCACTGCACAATTTTCATGCCTAGTCCTTCGTGACTCTGACCGAAGAGTCGAGAATGAGGACGGTGTTGTAAATACTCCTTGCCCTTTACCTTCTTGATGTCTTCTCTTTGTGAGAGCATCTTCTAGTCTTACTAAAAGTATGATTGAGATGCTTTGTAAGTAGGTAAGCAGGGATATTGTCGCTCCGTAAAATAAAAAAATAGAAAAAAGGGACTCTTGAGACCACTACGGTGGGTATATATATGTTTTGAGTCCTTTTCGATCTATAGTGAATATAAGGAGATTAACTGGCAAAATTTTGTAATATATATATATGCATAATATAAATATAAGAAAAAAAAATATTTATGAAAATTAAATCACCTTGAAAACACAATGCTGAAGAAAATTGTTGCACACAATCGTCCCTTAAAATTATAATATTAATTGTACATTCTGGGTAGAAATTGTATGGATGCATGAGGCTGCCCAAGAAGAAAAGAAATTAAGCACATTTCGTCACCCTATTTAGGTTGATAATTTACCACTAACTCTTTTTCAAAGAGCTGAGGCACATGCGATCTTATGTGCCATGAATGAAACTAGAGCACATGCTGTAAAGCCTATCTTTCCTCTTGGTCCAAAGGGAGCCGGATAAACTCTCCTATAACCCTAGTGTGGTAGTGCAATTTCAAACCTACAACTTTCGGGTACAAATCGTGATCTTAGGCCAACTGAGCTATTTCTTGGAGTTTCTCTCTCTCATGCTTATATAGCCTTTGCAATTACGTATCTCATCCACTGATGTTGTCCACCTTCATTAGAATAGTAATTGTGTTATTTTGTACTTGTAACCTGTTTTTTATTGGAGGACATTCTCACACATTATATATTGTTTTTATTCATTCGAATAAAGTTCATTAATCATCTCTTTTTGCCTCTTCAGTGTTTGTCTATTCATTATTTAATTACTTGCAACGAAATCATAGATTACAGTGATCCCACAGGCATGACCACATGCCCATATGGTGGTTTCCACTTAAACAACCAACCCACTTAGAGACTCTATTATTGTTTATAAGATTCCTCATCGAGTATCTTTGGTAAATAATTAAAATAACTAATCTAATATAGCGTTTATTACTGAAAGTAGACCTGGCAAAAGCCAATCCAGTCTGACCCACATATGACCCGCACAACCCAACCCCCATAATATACGGGTTGGTCGCAGGTCAAGCTTTCCCAATCCACATTTAAACGGGTTGAGTTAGGGTTTGCTTGTTTAACCCGCATGACCTGCATAACCTGTTTATTTTTTATTGAAGTTAAAACTTATAATCAATATCTTAATTATATGGAGTGTATCTTTTTATTTTGATATGATGGTTTTTTAATTTTATGAAGACTTTATTTTATTTCTTTTAATTTTGTTATTCTATTTCTATAGTCACTATTTTAAAAAAATACATACTATATACTCATTGTATAAATAACTCATTCTCTTTCTTCTTTCTTTAGTAGACCTTTTGTCAACTTAAGAATATTTTTGTATATTCTTCTCTTTGAGGATTATGGATATGAAGAAAATACAATGGATATGATATAAATAAAATAAAATAAGCAAGTAATCTTTGAGTCATGTTGGTTTCCACACTATTTTCTCCTTACGCTGCCACAAGCCAAAGAGAACGGAGAATTATGGCATTATGACCCAGGCCTAGGTCTAAGTTTTCAACCGAATATTAGTTGAGCCTAAGTCTAAATTACATCCTATACAAAACAAATTAGCATTATACTACTTATCATAACACAAACAGAGCTTGTTCATATTACCTATCAAGATAGGTTTTAAATTGCTCCAATAGGATTTAGAAAGTGAAGGATTATTCTTTTAAAACTTATCTCATTTTTATAAATTAGAATGTATCGGTTTTAGTCTCATTTAAACTTTGGGTATGGTTAATGCCCTAGATGATTGTTAACAAATTTAAGTTTGGATGCAAGTTATGCGGGTTAACTCAACCCGCAGTAACCTGCAAGAGTTATGCGGTTTAATGTAGGTCGAGTCGGATTAACCCGCAGTAGGCACGGGTTAGGAGTTTCTGACTCGTTTAATAAGCGAGTCAAATACGGATTAAGAGCATGTAACCCGTTTAATAAACGGCTCAACCCGACTCGTTTGCCACTTCTAACCGAAAGGAATAAAAAATCTACTTTAACTAAGACTCCATAATGGAAATTGAGTTGTCTCAAATAGAAAGGAAATAGTGGAGGAGTGCAGTAAATCTCCTATGAAAGAACATGATGAAAATAAGTACGCATTTATGTTCGATTAATTTCGTTGTGTTGTTCCAAATTTATCCTATATAATTATGTAGATCCAATTAAGGTTATCTAATCATAGATTAACCATCCCTACCAACCTACCCAAGCACACGGTCAAGATTGCAATTAATTCAGATGGGCCCATGATTTATCTACTCTCGTGTTGACTAGGGAATATAGAGATACAAATGCTAGTATGAATGCATTGAAAGAGTAGGATAAAGGCTGCGGCGGACTAGATTGCTCTTCTTTGACTTTGACTATTGTGACTGCGGGCTAACATCAGCATTTGCAGCGGCCTATTTTATTCGACCACAATTCCCACCTACATATATGAATCATGGCTCGCTCGGCTTATCAAAATAGCCGAATCAAATTCAGTAGCAGCAAGTAAAACTGTTGTTAAGGTGTGGCCCATTTCAAAACAAAATGTTCGACCATTCAAAGTGGACCATGTTAAAGCTATGGACCATTGGAACTTGCCCCCCTATGGGCCCCACATGTGCAATCGACAGCCAATGGAATTCACCATTTATTTTTACATTTTATTTTTATTTTTGTTTTAGAATGTGACCAGGGAAAGGGATCCTGAAGGCATATATATACCATTAATCATATGAAAAACACGAACACGGATGCTCTTATGACTGGAATTAGGGAAAGCCTGTCTCCACAAATGAGAAGGGAACATGTTTAACGAGTGTCCGAATGATTAAGACTTAGAAAAATCCCGAGTTGAAGGAGTGGAGCCTAGTACCTATTGAAAACTTACCTACTTAAATTAATGTCCTCCTGAATTATGTGTTATCTTTGGAATTAATTTTATCCCAACAGAAGTTGGTCCCACCATAGGATTTACTACCTCACCTTATTTACATTTAATTATCTATAAAAATTATTTTAAAGTTCTTATAAACAAAACTTAGCTAACGTAGTTAGTACAGAACATTTGAAGAGTTAGTCGTGAGTAGTTGTAGGTTAAAATTCCACTTAATACATTAAATTATAAATGAAATGTGTTTTTTTTTCCAACATATTAGAGGGGAAAAAAAAAGACAATTGGTATCAATCCGATCCAATCTGTATTTGTCGTAGGCAAATTCATATCATAAACCCGTCAATCATAAGGTCTCAATACAAGTTTTTTATGAAGCAGGTTGGGTGTGAACCGGGACCAATTGGGATTTAGATGATCGAAAGATTTCAATGTTAATTATTGGCCTGTGGGGAATGTAGGGCTCAACCAATTATGGTATGTAGACTTGGAGAATTTTGCACACAGGTGGGTCACATTGAAATCTTTCTATCCTCTACATCCCATGTGTTGACTTATATGCCTCAATAGAAGTCAGTTTGTATTGGGTGCTTAGGTTAATAGTCTTGGTTAGCTGGGCCCCACACCGCCCTTGTTCTACTGGAATTAGGAATAGGGCTGTTATGGGTGTATCAGGGTTTGTGGTTGATGTTATAAATAAAGGCAAGAGCCTTTGTGATAAAACTATCTTCTAATTGTATATTGAAATGATCTCCCTTCCCTTGCGGGTCAATAGCCGAACCACCTGAGTCTCTATATTATGCATGTGCTTGTTCTCTCTTGCGTGTTATTAGGTCCTAGATCCACAACACCAAGATTGGTTGAGCCCTATATGAGTCCGCATGGTATGCTGTTGGACACACATCCACGATTGATGAGGCCCAAGAAAAAGTTCTCTCTGAATGTAGAGCTGAGCCACGGCTCCTGCATGGGTCAACCAAGCAAGCCAATATAGACCGTTGAAAAATCCGTCTCGCTTACTCTCAGGCAACCACCAACGTCAATAAATACATTGCATTTGCATACACGCATTCACCACCTTGGTGCAGTGCAGTTCCAATGGATTGGAGTCCAGACCACAACAAGAAGCAGACATGTTGTGCACTTGGGGCCTGTAATATCTGCAGCTCCAGCCATAAAGGCTTCAGATATCTCCGAAGTCTCACCAGACGCAATGAAGGCAGTGAGTTCGAGCCGTTGGATCTCCCAACCAGTCGATCTAGTAGCCAGCCCATGTGGTTAGTTTTATGGAGAAAGCTACAGAAAGGAAGAAGGAGGATATTCGATTCTTCAGCTTCAGTTCACATACCATATGATCCTTACTCGTATTCGCAGAATTTTGATCATGGATCAGCCTGGATCGAGCCGGAGAACCTCTCTCGATCGTTCTCTGCGAGGTACGCGGGTTCCTCGTCGATCTTTCGAAGGATGGGTTGACGTTAGAAATGAAGGGAGAGCTGTTGTATTCATGTACTTTGATGACTGTTCATGAATAAACTTAGTAAAAGTTGCTTTGGTTATTTGTTCCATGGTCATTTCTTCGTTTTGTAATAATCTGTTAGAGAGAGAGTTTGGGGGGTCTGCACCAAAATAATCTCATTTTGAATAATGGACCATATCAATTGGAAGCCCGCCCCAAATTTTCAAAGCCCACAAGTTCAAGAGTAAGAAGAAAAACGGGAAGGGATTCTAATCTCTCTCTCTCTCTCTCTCTCTCTCTCTCTCCATTACAAGAAATCACAGCAGGGGATCTGCCGAAGAGCAGCAGCACCCATTTTTCTCGTTTTCCCTAGCTGTGGCCATTTTTTTTGTCTTCCCTCTAATAAGGAAATCGAAAGAGGGGAAAACCCCCAAATCGCTAGGAGATTGCAAACCCTCCTCTCTCGCTCCCTTCGTCCCTCTGTCGCCGGAATCCTCTCCTCTCCTCTCCCGCTCGTCTCGCCCCCCTCTGACTGGATTCCTCCCTCTCATTGTTAGATGCGCCTGCGCCGCGACGCCCAACGATTTTCCCCTCTCCTCTGCGACCGGATTTTTCCCTTTCCTCTCTGGAATCCTCTCTCCCAAAGCTCCTCTCTGAAACCCTCTCTATATTCTCTGGAACCCCCTCTCTTAAACTTGAGAACCCTATTCTCTCTCTCGCGAAACCTAGACTTGCAACATGTCTTCACCTGTCTTCACCATTTTTTGTAGGGGACTGAATCGATTGCCATGGACATGATTGAGTTTGGGTTCGTAGTGTTTGGGTCCACATCTTTGGAAAGTTGATGGGTGGATTTCTATTGTGTAGTGGTCTGTTGTGATGAAAATACGTAAATAATGTAATAATATTTCGTAAATGTTTAACTATTTCTGGTAGGAATTGTAACATGTATTTTGGCAATGAAGATGTATTTTACACCCCTTCTTATTCTGAATCCTCTTCAATTCTTCTTAACAGTGAAAACTTGTTGATGCTGGAAACTCTTTTACTGGATGTGTGTTTGGTGCGGTGTCTAGACTGAATAGTGATGAACTAAAACATGAAATTTCTGATTAGGTGCAATGCCCATTTATGAAAGGGTAGCTGAGGTGTTCTTGAATAGGCTAATGACGATAATGTAAATAAAAACTTGTTTGCCAAATTAAATTACAATCTGGCCACACTATATTGTTAATTTATGTTACAACAGTTTATTTAATCTTGACAAACTCAAAAGACAGCTTTGATATGAACAATTTTTGCAGTAGGCCTAAATGATTGTGTCGTGTAAAAGGGTTTTGAAATATACTTAAAGATGATTGTTTGTGTGAATACTACAGCAAGTCCAAAAAATGGTGTTGGATAGTTTGCCAATGATAGTATGATACACAAAGGGCTTATATGAATTATTATTGGAGTTCTCGGCCAAGACTCTGATACAATGTGATTTTTAAGAATATTTTTTTATTATGCTAGCACAGAATCACCTAACGATCCAATAGGAGATTTTCTGTGGAAGGCCTTGAATAATTCAAAAGTTTTGGCTTTTAGGTTTCTTGTATTTTACATGTGCTTCATCTTATATCTTATCCAGACCATTACAATAGACTTGACTCCGTGCTTATTGATGCGACAATTGTGAACACTCTTTTCATCACTAATCATAGAATAGAAAAATATATATAACAAATAAAAGGAATAAAACATAATGAATAGAACTGATTCCTTTTATCCCAAGAAGACAACTCAACTAAACAAGATTTTAGAGACAATGAAGTGATATATAATTCTCTTATTCTTCATATTACAGAATATGAACCACTAATTTACAAGAATTTCATTTTCTACATCCAACAATTCTTGAGCCTTTTGCCAATCAGTAGCCTCTGGATCTTAAATCAATTATCATCTTCTCTATCCTATTGCCTAGTGCCTTTCTCTGCTGCAATGGACAGAACAATTGACAAGCAATACCTTAATAACTATTTCTTACAATAACCAAGCTCAAACAATCCTCATGAGGGGGCAACCCCATGAGCACTCAGAGTCTCACATACATTCAGCTTTAATACCCCAAATCATGGGTTCTAGTATCACACCCTTCTTCTCCTCCCTGCCATCTGGATCAACACCTGTAAAAATCAATAACTTCCAACCACAAAGAACCCATTTTTGAAGGAATAAAGCAGACTAAGATCATAAAAATATAAAAGAATAACCAGAAAACCCAAAAAATAAAAAATAAAAAGCCCAAATTGCAAAATAAAATGCAGAATCACACAAAACAGAGCAAACCCATCAAAATCCATAGCCAGATCTCCAAAACAAACAAAAACACAGCTCCCAATTACATACATGAATTACATTGAGAGAGAATATTAACAAATAAAGACAAGTCGTAGCCGTTGCCGGGTAGTGGCAGGGCCGAGATCAGCAGCTGCCATGGCTGAGAGAGACTAAGATCTACTCCTACCATGGCCATGAGAGAGAAGTCTTTCTTTTTCCTTTCAATTCTGTCACTGCAAGGCAGCTTGCTGCAGACGTTCCTCGGCAACGTCGATTTAAGCGGTGACGAAAACAGGTGAAGACAGGTCGCAAGTCTAGGATTCGCAAGAGAGAGATTAGGGTTCTCAAGTTTAGGAGAGGGGGTTCCAGAGAATATAGAGAGGGTTTCAGAGAGGAACTTTGAGAGAGAGGGTTCTAGAGAGGAGTGGGAAAAATCCGGTCGCAGAGGAGAGGGGGAAGTCGCTGGGCGTCGTAGCACATGGATCTAGCTATGAGAGGGAGGAATCCGGTCAGAGAGGGTCGAGACGAGCGGGAGAGGAGGGGATTCCTACGACGGAGGGACGAAGGGAGAGAGAGAGGGAGATGAGGGTTTGCAATCTCCTTGCGATTTAGGGGTTTTCCCTCCCAGCGATTTAGGGGTTTTCCCCTCTTTCAACCTTATCAGAGGGAAGACCAAAAAATGGCCACTGCTAGGCAAGATGAGAAAAATGGGCGCTGCTGCTCCTGGGAGGATCCTCTGCTGGGATTTCTTGCGATGGAGAGAGAGAGAGAGAGAGAGAGAGATGCGAATCCCTTCACGTTTTTCTTCTTACTCATGAACTTGGCGGGCTTTGAAAATTTGGGGCGTGCTTCCAATTGATATGGTCCATTATTCAAAATGAGATCCCAGCTGGAGTCTAGCTCAGCGTCCAGCTAGGATGGGTCCGAAATTCGGGCTTCAAAGTTGGTCCATATAGACTTTTTGATACTTCTAAGGCCGAAGTACTCTGTAAAATGATATATACTGTTATTCATCAATGGTTTATGAGAAATGTATTGGCTAAAAGAGCCTCAACGGCTTGGATTTACTATTTTTTTTTTAGCTTGAATTTACTGTTGAAACTTGACACGTGTTATATATATATATATATATATATATTTATAAAGATGCTTCTATGAGAATAAAGGTGTGGGCCCTCACATCCATATCCAATGCCAACGGCCTAAATGTGAGGAGCCCACCCTTTAGTCTCACAGTACAATGAAAGTTACTTTCTTACAGGAGCATCTCCTATATATATATATATATATATATAAAAGAGCGCTACATAGCGCTCGAGCATTTTTTAAGATAAAATGCCCTAAGCCCATTGGATGAAAAGATTCATATGAGGCCTATCTATAAATACAAATTAAATCTTGAGTCCATAACATCATCATAACCTTTTGATCATGTCGTTAAAACTTAATGGCTTAGAGGTATCATTTTACTATATATGATTTCAATTAATGCTGAGTGTCAAACTTGGACTTGTGACTATTTATGGCGGGGTAGCATGTATGAAAAAACTAGATTGACTCAATATGGTCCCCATTACAGAAAAAATGGGGTGGAAAAGGAGACGTTTTTAAAGTGGAGAGTTTTTTTAGAATTTCCATATATATATATATATATATAGGAATTTACTGAAAAAAAAACCTCCACAGATGGGCACTAGATAGAAAACGTTATTCTAAAATCGTGTAGGCAAATCTGGTCCTTTGGGCCCTTTAATTTCGTCTTTTTTATTATTATTATTTTTTTTTGTATAGTCCAACCATCACAGCCCACCTTGGACTTTTTTCCCCCATTCCGTCTGCTTCCTCTTGGACAGTCACCAACAACACCAAAGTTGCTTTCATGCACCATTCCAATTAGGGTTGTAAACAGAACAGTTCCGGATTGGAACCATATGGGACTTAGACCCGTTTCTAAATAACGGTTCTGAATCCAATTTTAATTCGGAACCTGTTTTGTTAGTTCCAGACCCAGTTCCAAAACCGAATTTACCTAGATAACTGGATCTAGTTTCAAAATTGATTATAACTTCTCTTGAATTTTTTCATTTTTTTTCTTAAAATAAGTATATCATTTAACTTATAACAGTGCATCAAGTCTACTACCTCCAGCATTATACATAAAAATGCCTAAAAAAATTTTATTTCGAGATACAGTTTGCAATATCAAAGACTCATATATTGGGTCTCGGGTCCACAGGTGGAAACCTATATGGATCCGGAACCGGATTCGTTTATCAATCAAAACCTAAAATAAGTTCCGATCTCAATTCTTTTCGGGTCGAAACTTTAGGGTAATCGGAGAAGCGGCTACCCATTTGTAACAACTTTCGGGCAATCAGAATTGGTTATTCATTTAAAACAACTTCCGAGTAATCAGAGAATCAAATACCCATTTACATTCCTATTCCCAACCTGTACTGTCTTCATATCCTTCTCAAACACGTTGGAACTCCACTCCGCGCCCGCATCAAAACCACAGGCCTCCACAAAGACCCCTTCACAACATGCAGTCACCTCGCTTTCTCCGCCATCTCCCTAACCGGCCATCTCAACTACGCCCAATCTCTCTTTGACCAATTCCAAAACCCCACTCTCTTCATTTACAACACCGTGATCCGAGCCGTCTCTCAAATCCATCAGCCCATCTCATCCGTCCATCTCTACATCCGAATGCTCCGCTCCCAAAATTTCACCTTCCCTTTCCTCATCAGATCCTTCTCCATCTCCTCCCTCCTCGATCTGGGTCGACAGGTTCCTGCCCATTTTTTCAAGTTTGTATTGGATTCCAAAGTTTTTGTCCATCACCATGTACTCCAACTGTGGAGAATTGGGTTCCGCCCGCCAGGTGTTGGATGAATGTTCCTGTGTTGCAGACGTCGTCTCGTGGACTGCATTGATCACTGGCCCCGGGCCTCTGTCGACGATCTTTCACACTTAATTTTGATTTTTCTCATAAATCCAAGATCAGAACAGTAACTAATGATTCATCATACATGAGAGATCATTACTTCAATATTTTAGAAGTTTGGATTTGAAATTACATTCTCTCACATTACATCCCAACTATGATGCACAAATGCTTCAAAATGGGTGACATATCGTGTCGTATCATATCTGATACTTCACTTTTTATGTATAAAATCCGTATACCTTCGTATCCATGCCGTGTCCCTATCGTGTCCATGCCGTATCCAGGCATCACAGTATCCCAACAATGTCTATAGTTCCTTTTTATTTCTTTGATCAAGTTGTTTGGCTTGGATCTGGGATTACCCCACTTAACATGACAGAATGGCCGTCGATATCGACTAATCTGTCACTCAGATTTTCTCCAACCTCTTCTATCTTATTTGTTGAACACGCGTAATGATTGATATCGACCATAGTACAAAATAACTAAAACAAAGGGGCAAACAAGCAACTGGAGGGCCTTTTTTCGTCTTTATAATTTTACTGGGTCCTTTATTATGCCACTAGCACTGTGTACCATAGACGTTCCCAAACGGTTCAAAGCAGGGATCCCTAGGTCATTGTTGGACTTCCTAACCACTCTGATAATTCAAGCGTGGATAACAATTATATCTCCTTTTGTGCCCAACTTGGACACTAGACGCACCCAATTTGGACATATTTGCTCTTGTAAGCCTGTATTGGCAATGCAAGAAGATTCTAAATGAAAGACTAAACGTGCTTTATTTGCAAGAAAGCTAGTAAAGAAGGTTTTTATGTACTTTGGGTTGTTTCAATCCCCTCAACAATCTTTTACCAAAAAATTTCCTTCCAATGATCTTCTACCAGAAAAATCCTCTCAATAATCTAATGCTTATGTCCTAAACTTTTCTTATTTACCTGGCAAAGAAACAAAATAGAAGGATTTTGCTTGGATCCAAGGATTTCTTCTATGAATTGAAATGGGTTAGGCTTTTCCTTCCAATAAAAGGAGAGTGGGTTTCCCAACCATTAACCATAGTTATAGTTCATTTATTAGAAATGTTTTCACTTGTTACTACTAGATTTTTAAACTGCGGTGGTTACCACTTCCACATCCACAAGTTACCAATGATAATAGGTGAGGTACATGCATCATATTCAGTCATATACCCCAACCCAACCCAACCCAACCCAACCATTCAGATTTTGCTTGTAATATACTTTTCCCTACCATTCATCCATACCACTGCCCTAGAATAGTCTATAATGTGGTGAATAGACAAAGATGAGTCTCATGTGTGTGGTCTTTTTTTTTTTTTTTTTGGCTGAAAAAAAAAAAAAAAAAAAGAGATGAGTCTCATGTTAGAAACTCCAAACGATGTGGTGTAAGCCTCCGTCACTTCTTGTGGGGCACACCTAGATTCATAACTTTCAAGAGAGAGAGAGAGAGAGAGAGAGGTTTGCACATTGATCAGGAGGGATCTCAATGCTAGTACAATGAAATGACCCTAACACTTAATTTTATCTCTATCAAAAAAATTAAATAGCAGTATATTATATAAATATAACTTATTTCCAAATTAGTGTCAAATTAGGGTGTGCTACTTTAGTTAGATTGGAAGTTAGGGTCTTTTTTGTGTAAAAAATTAAATAGCTGTATATTATATAAATACAACTCATTTCTAAATTAGTGTCAAATTAGGGCATGCTACTTTAGTTAGATTGGAAGTTAGGTTCTTTTGTGTGTGTGTGCGTGTGTGAAAAAAGTGGTTTTATAAAATTTGTAAGTTATTACAATTATTTAGTTATGAGAAACTAACTATAAATGCACCCAAACCACTTCCATGTATGGAATGACTTGACCAGTAAGAGCACTGGCCTTTATACAATCAATTCAACGCCTTCACACTTACTAACCCCTATCAAATGCCGCCAACAAAAATCTAACTCTCAATTCAGTTTTTATGGTTGCCATCAATAATCATGCAAAGTTTAACACCCATGTTACTTATCCGAAAAGCTAAAATTTGGCCAACTTCTAGTCTAGGTGATTAAAATAGTAACTCGCAAATCCAATCGATTTCCAGTTTTTTAAAAAATTTACAAACTTCTAGGTGGGCATTATAGCAAAGCTTGCTCTTTTAGTCTTATATATAAACCAACAAAGGGGTAATGATCGTACAATAGGCATTCAATCCGACAAGTACCCTAGAACTGTTGGAAAAGGCCCTAATAGCGTTCGTACTCAAAAGGACAAGTTGATTGTGGGAATTTCACTTTTATTCGCGTGATTTCCTATGGTTGTAGGTAGGGGTGAAAATGTGGGCGGCAGCCCAAGCCCAGCACGAGCCCGACACGAAAAAAATCGTGCATGGTCTGTGCTTTGGGCCCGTTGATCGGGCCCGGCCTAGTAGTCCCATCGGGCCGTGCTGGGCCTAGGGCTGCCTGGCCCGAGGCACGGCC
Source organism: Camphora micrantha (assembly GCA_003546025.1). NCBI lineage: Eukaryota > Viridiplantae > Streptophyta > Magnoliopsida > Laurales > Lauraceae > Camphora > Camphora micrantha. The sequence goes on from QPKB01000004.1 coordinate 24,395,499, forward strand.
CAGCACGGCACGGATTTTGGCCAGTGCCCCAAAGCCCGCGGGCGGCCCGGCACGGCACGAGGCACGTCCAAACACGGCCCATAGAGGGCCTAACGACTATTTTTTTGAAAAATACAATTTATTTGATGTATTTTTTCAAATATCATTAGTGTTATTCTACTTATTATTTCTCTTAATTTCTTTATTTTAATGAAATTGGTCCAAGACCGAGAGTTAAGAGTCTAAGTCTCTAAGACCTAAAGAACTTAAAAAAATTAAAAAAAAAAAAAAGGAGGGGGATATGTGGGCCGCCCACGGGCTACACGGCCCAGGCCAGACTAGGGCCTGGCCCAGCACGACACGAGTAGAGCCGTGCCTTGGGCCGTGCTGGGCTGACCCCAGAGGCCTTCGGCCAGGCACGGCCCGCATAATTATCATGTGCCGTGCCGGTTTGGCCTGAGTACGGCTGGGCCCTTCTTCAGTGGGCCGTGCCGCATCCCTAGTTGTAGGATGTCTTATATTGCGATATTCGTCTGTAGGACATGACACAATGTGATATCATATGGCTGCGGGATATCACAAAATTACCCATTCCCGCCCAAACTCAAAGCACATTTTCACTACAAATTCAGATCTCTATTTTGTCTTCTTTGTTTATCATTTCGTTGTGGATTTTGAGAGCTCTTACTATACCATCTTCTATAACGTTTTCCTTCAATGTTTGGTCTTGTTATGGGATGTGCTTCTAGGTGTGAATGCAGTGTTAGAAATCAACATGAGTGCATGTAAATGCCCAACCTTAAAAAAGCCCCAATCAAGAAAAAGAAATAACTAAAAAAATCAAGATAAAAGAAAAAAATGTGTTGCAGGATCAGTCCAATTGGGTTTCCAAGCAGGGCCGATGAGGTGGTCGAGGCAGTGTTAGAAAGGACCGCTTGGAGGGGCTAGTGTTGGAGGCGATCTTCGCCTTCTTGACTTTGAATTTTTCGCTCTAACAAAGAAGTTGTAAAGAATGAAGAAGGAGAATGGTGTTGAATGATGTATTCTGTCAAATCCAAAGCAGGATGAAAAGATGAAAATGGAAAAAAACTCATAAGACAAACGAAGACGATGAGCTCAGTGAAAAAGGACATTTTACCACGTTCACTTTTCTCCAGCTCTAAATTACTTGGGTAGAATGGAAGATGGTGAGAGTTTTCTTGAAATATCGTATGGCTATAAAATACCTCATTTTGCGATATCCTACCTGGTCTTTTCCAATAGATCTACGTGATTGTCGATTTAAGGCGCCCGACCTTACGGTCATCATCCCCCCACCAAAAAAAAAAAAAAAAAAAAAAAAAGCAAAAGGCCATTACTGGACAGATCAGGTGGACCTCACATTCACAACCAGACCACACAACCACAACCTTCTGTACAGCATAAATAAAATAAACGTATCATCAATGTGGAATCTTGTAAACATATGAGGTGGGCAGTTGGGAGAAGACCCATGTGATATCTGACTTTCTTAATGCAGATGCAAACTAATAAACCAAAAATCAACAAGTGTGTCTGTGCGTGCAGCATTTGAATATATTAAATTGAGATTGCATTCACCGCATGCCATGATTTTTGCTAATCAATACAACTTAAAAAGAAAAACCCTTATTGTTTTAGGTGCGGTGCCTATGCATGACTGTCATCTCACTCTCAGCTTTGACTTTCCTTCACATTTTCTTTATAAAAATTTCTGACAATCAGAGTTTCTATTTCTGTAAAATGGGTCATAGTAGTGTGCTAACTCAAAAAGATCATGAATAATCATTGCTTGCTCCCTGTTGCCTAGTGTGGACCAAAACATGTTCTTTTTGGGTTGGAACATGAGCCCCGGCTGATTTAAATCCTTTGTGGTGTATATGATTTTTATTGATGTGCATTAAGGTTGGGTCAACTGCAAAGGTGGGTTTGTGGAGTGGGTCAATTGCTTAATAGATTGGGGTTGCTTCATGGATTGAGTTCGCTAGATCAGCATAATTTTATAGGGAGAAATTAAACGCAATTAATTTTTAAGCTATTTTTTATGGTCCCACGGAATTTGATTAATCTAGCTCAGTTTGTCATATGTGGAGATAACAAAATCTTTTATATAAAATTTAAATCATTTTTGTAAGCATGAAGTTATTTTCCGACCCAGCAAAATGTTGCACCAAACACCAATATATGGGAATCATCGAGGAATTTGTTGTTGCACCAAACAACACATATGCGGAATTCGGGCCTATTTTCTTTGCTGTACCAAACGCTTAGAAAATGATACTATGGATTAGTATTGCCGTGGCTTTCTGAGACCAAGGAAAATGGGGCACCAAGGATTTCATTGAGGCCGGATTCCTCACTCTGCACAAACGCATCCATAAAGAATGCCTCAATGCTATGTTTTCTTCTTTTTTAGTAAGGCAAAGCTCACATTTTTTTTTAAGAAATTACATACCCCTCACCAAAAAATAAATAAATAAAAGTCACATGTAACAGGTTAATGGTTTCTTCTTCATTTTTCCAGTGTAAAGGTCCTTGTTCAGGGGGAACAAAAAAGTCAAGCACATAAGCATTGCATCTTTCCACATCTCCCATCCAACTTTTTTGTTGTTTTTCCTCAAATATCCCATCCACCTTCATCATAAGATATATAGAAAAAACACTCACATGCCCACATAAGCAATGCGCACGCTGCATCCAGACCATTCTAGAGGCAAGAATCACCTCTGAATTGCACATGCCATGCATGATGCTGCGGTCTAAATACATGGGGGCACAGTGCACATGTGCTCTGAAATATATATGTGTGTGTTAGAAAACTCTTAGTTCATGTTTGGAAACTAAATATTTAGGTTAAAGATTTTCAGTTTTCTTAAAAAGTTATGAAAAACCATGTTTGGCAATTGTAAATTCCTGATGATTTAGATGAATTGTAATCTTCATTTGTTAAGATTCTCATATCCAACCTCCCCCAAAAGATTTGGAAATCCTCATCTATATGGATTTGCATACCGAACCCTATTTTTATCAACTACATACATCAATACACACTAATATCAAGTAAAATTCTCAGCTACACAAATCCTCAGTGAGGACTTCTTATTCTAGTGGTAGTGAATAAGCATTAGATCTATGAATTCCTCGCTTGTTACCAAACATGCTCTTAAGGAGTGTTTTTTTCTTCAAAAAATGCCCCTTCCAATTGGACCCACTATAGTGTATGACAACCATACAATGCCACTGGATGGAATGATCTAGATAAGATCCACTTTATGTGGAAAATTTTAACTCCATTAGATTATCCTAACCCCTTGATCAATGACCTCAAAGTTTAACGATTTTAGAGGCATCACTTTGTGAGCAAAAGTTCGATGAGTGTCAAATTTGAGATTTATGCTAATTCAAGGGGTAGTAGAAGTGAAATGCTTCGATTGGCATAAAGTGCTACATCCTAAAATAAAAACACAGGGGAGTAAAAAAAGGAGTTTTTAAAGTGAGTTTTTTTTAGAATTCCCCATATATATATTTCATATAAAGAGAAAGATTCATTAAAACAAGCAACAACGACAAACTAAAACAGACAACAAAACGACTAGACAAACCACAGCAAAGGGAAGTCCTCCGGAAGCCATTCCGAAAAGTTTTCAAACCACTCCACCTGCCATTACATGGGATGATGGGAAGCATTATTCAAAGATCTAGGGATATGGCTAAAACTAACCATCCCAAAATGAGACACAAGATCCAAAATATCTAAAACTTGGAAATCAATAGACCAGTCTGTAGACCCTAAACCACCTCCAGGCTCCAGAGCATTTGAGAGAACATGGATTCAGGAGTGACCCTTTGCTTTTGCTTTCATGACTGCAAATAGAATAGCCCCCAACCTTGATTCCTTGAGTTGTTTTTTTTTCTTCTCTTTCCTTTTCCACTTTTTTTTTTTTTTTTTTTTGACCTTTTTAGATTAATCCCCCATTGTATTTGACCTCATGGGACTAATTTCCCGAGTACACATACAAAACCATGACATATGTGTACCAAATAAATTTAGGGCATGTCCAACATGCGAAATGCAGAGCAAACCCACGCATTATGGCAATGAACCAACACTCTAGCGGGTCCCTTTTCGGCATTTTTTCCATTTTCTATTTTTCTTTTAACAAATTATTCTTTAAAATCTTGGGCTTTTCATGAGAACCACTCACCTAAACAAAGGAAGTGTTGGCATCCCTACCTAGGGCCTACGTGTGATGGCACATGGTGGGGCCCGTCTACAATAAGAAATGCTACGGAGTTATTGTTTTGCTATTTTTTAAGGCCCGTTTGGGAATTTACTATTAAAGTAAAAGTAATGTAAATCCTCCATTTTTCAGACAAGGGTCACATCAAAAGTACACATCTTCAAAATTAATCTTTATGGACTCACCCTAATGATGAGGAAATCAAGAAAAGCTTTAAAATCATTGTTAGATTAGTACTATGTATATTTTGTAAATGAGTGATATAATGGGCGTTTCGAGTGAATTATAGTATTGAACTTGAGGAAAGTTATTTTCTTTTTATTTATGTGATTTAATCTAGTTTATTGAAAAGTTATTTTCGTTTTATTTATGTGATTTAATCTAGTTTATTGAAAACTTATTTTCGTTTTATTTATGTGATTTAATCTAGTTTATTGAACATTGATATCACTAAAATTTTATTTTTGATGACCCAGGATATCCCTCGCCAGCTCAGCCTTCAAACCTTTGGCCTCTGGCCTGGGGGTTACTTGATTCTGACGAGCAAAGACTATTCCTTGGAGGAAACATATATGGATGCACACATAGTACCTGAATAATGCAAAGGATGGGAGTTGAACTCGAGACCTTGGGGAGCATATCCAAGAGCCACCATCGCCTTGACGGCTTGCTACCTGTATAATTTAAAGTCATGAAACGGATGTTCATAAAACGGAGGCAGAGTTTATATTTGAAATGTCTATTTTATAGCCTTAAATCAAATGATTATAAATGTCCTTGAACTTTATTATTCACAAATGGATCCATCTAAAGGTATCAAAAAGTCAAGTTTATTAGAAGATAATAGATAGCTTTTTTTTTTTTTTTTTTTTTACTGAAAAAGGGAGTGGATTTACTAAGAGGTAGTGATAAGTGGATCACTAGGCCGGCGTCCATAGACAAGAGTGTTATCCAAAAGGGTTACATAAGCAAATGGCAAAAAGGAATGATAGAAAACTAAAACAAAAGGAAGAGAAAAGATAGCAGAGTCCCAGCCGGGTATTCTTTGAAAGATAGTCATCAAACCTATTGCTATGAAATAGACAATCAATAGATAGAGGGTGAAGTCTCTATTTTGACTATCCATTTCATGGATTTATATAAGACGACCACTAATGACTGTTCCATTTGATTCTTTGCATGTGGATGGGTCCTAAAGTTCTCTTGTGTGCTCTATTTTGAAAGCAATGGTGAACATCATGCTTTAAAAAAAAAAAAAAAAAAATGACATAGCAAGTGGCATTTAGGAGTCTGATCCATTGTCAGCGATTACATGGAACTGTATGACACATTCTGGGATCTCCATCATGGGCCTCATATAGAGATTAATTTAGTCATTTAAGATGAGTCTCATCTCCTCCAATAATATGTCATCAAATTTTAGACTCAGTCGGAGTAGATCTCATCATTCGATTAAACACGTGATGGAAACGTTATAACACCACATCAATAGTAATGTCATAGCAGCAGCCAGTCACGTTTTCAATCATGTGCATTTATAGTAAAATCTGAGGATGTCATTCGGGGAGATTGGATTCATCTTGAACTATTAAGATTATCTTTATAGAGGCCCCACGATGGAGATCCCAACATCTTTTCCGTCTAATAGCTGCGACCGGAGATCCCGATTCGCATGTTGGTGGAACCACTTACTCAAAGAAATGATTTCTTTTTTTAACCCAGCCAAGGTTTGGGATCCAAATAACAGTCCGCATGCACACGAAAAGACGGCTCACTCGATTAAGAGAGAAAGGAGCCTGCACACGCTGGAAGAAAGCCCATAAAAAATAAAAACGAAAGCCCACACACTCAGAAAGAAATAGCATATTCAGGATTCGAACCCTTGAAGACTACGTGAGAACTGACAAGCCGTTTTCTCGGCTCAAAGACACGATCGGACGAGCAATTTTAGATTAGCCATGCATGACAAACTAATCGCATGTCACTTCTAGGGGTCAAAATGTCAAAATCTAAGTTGATTGTTACCTATTATCCGATCTCATTTAGACCGTCAATTGAAATGCCCATTTCCTAAATGGAACGAAACTGCTGATGTATGCACTGTTGTCATCCTTGCAGGCTTGCAGCTCAAATATCATTATCTCTGGGTGCAAATTTTTCTTGACCCAAACAAAATGGAACATACATCTAATATTGTCCTGTATCTCAAAACTATTCTACACATCCATATCATCTGAAATTCATTACCGTATAGTTGAATTTGACACATAGTTTATGCCAAAGTCTTATCAATCAAAGGTGGGCCCACTCATTAAAAAAAATTCATATATTACCTATCTTCTGTATACATTCTAGAACCCACACCCCCCTCCTTCTCTCTCTTTATATGAACATCAAAAAGGCTCTTCTGGAACAGAACTGATATAGAAAAACTAAGCTATGGCAGCAGCTGCCTGCAATGGAATACCTGAGAAGCAATTCAAGCTTCCAGAAATCAAATTCACCAAGCTCTTCATCAATGGACAATTCGTCGATGCCATTTCTGGTTCTCTCTCTCTCTCTCTCTAAATTCCTGGCTCTGTTCATGCTTCATATGGTTCTTTTTCTCTGATTTGCATACCAGAATCATGAGTTTTAACATGTTTTTTTTTTTTTTTTACCATGTTTGAAATCTCTTTGAAGGGTTGAACTTTTGAAGATGCTTTCTGTAGTTACTTAAGTTGATTCACCTCATGTTTCTTCTTTCTTTTTTTTTTTTTTTTTTTTTTTTTTTTTTGTCCCCTCTAAACTTAGTCATCTCATCTCTATCTCTCATCAGATTATAGCTGCTTCACTTTCCTTCTCTTCTATTGTTCAGAATTATTAACCCATGTCATAACTTTTCTTTTTACTTTAGTTCCTCCCAATCAAACCTTATCTTAGAAAGTTGATAAATATGTCAGCAGAGACTTGCAACTTGTGATTTGTAGGCTGGGGTGAGATTTTTGGCCTTCTCAAGAAAACCCTTATTTCCTCAAGGAAAACTAATCATGCTAGTAAAAACTATATATGTTTCTAAGAAACAAGATTCACTGGTTTGACCAGGTGAAGATTATACAAATTCTGTACATAGTCTTTTGGTTCAAGACTTCTTTTTCTTCAAACACATCAAAATGATTACATATATATCTATATCTTCTTTTTTTTCTTTTTACTGTTTGTTTTTGTAATTTTTTTCCTTTTTGTTTCAGGGAGAACATTTGAGACTATAGACCCACGGAGTGGAGAAGTGATAGCGAAAGTGGCGGAAGGAGACAAAGAAGATGTAGATTTGGCGGTCCAGGCAGCCCGTGATGCCTTTGACCATGGAAAATGGCCCCGGATGACCGGCATGGTAAGCCCTCTATTACATTAAATCAATCAAATGGATATCATCTTTCTATTGACCCTTTGCAAAGGGAAAAAAAGGAACCCCAAAATACTGAATACCCCCTTTGATTGGGTTTTAAATATGGGTTTGAGTTTCCTCATGGATGTTCATTAGGAGGGCTCCTTCCTTGGGAGAATAGAAGGCACAATAATTATGGGGATTTGATCACTCGACCTCCCGCTCTTCGATACCATGTAGACAAACACTTCTTTTAAAAACTTAAGCTGATAGATAACGGTGTAACAATTATATCAACGTTGCAACAATATGGATCAATTTAGGTGCTTCTTCTTTGATATAACAAAAACAAATTTAACACTGCTTGTGGTAGGGTAACCTTGTAGTTGTGGGTAGCTAACCAAATCTTTGTTTTGAGTGATGTTCAGGAGAGGGGAAAGATTATGATGAAACTAGCAGACTTAATGAGTGAAAATGTGGAAGAACTGGCGACCCTGGACAGTCTAGATGCGGGCAAGTTGTTCACTGCAGGCAAGGCACTTGACATTCCAGGAGCAACCGATATCCTCCGATACTACGCCGGTGCTGCCGATAAGTTCCACGGTGAGACGTTGAAGATGTCGAGATCCATGCAAGGCTACACATTGCGGGAGCCAATTGGGGTTGCCGGAATTATCATCCCTTGGAACTACCCATCCGGAATGTTCTTCGCCAAGGCTAGCCCTGCCATGGCTGCGGGCTGCACCATGGTCATCAAGCCCGCTGAGCAGACGCCTCTTTCTGCACTCTATTATGCCCATCTGGCTAAGCTGGTAATTTTCCTCCTTGTGTAAACAATGCAATCAAGTTTAGTTTGAGTCCATTTTTTTTAATACTCAAGACTTTGTGGTGCGAACCGTTGCTACATATTCTTATTGGGGTTATCGTTGTTGTTGTTGTTGTTGTTGTTGTTAATGTTGTTGTTGTTTTATAATCCAGTCTCTTGATGGGGCTTTTGTTTGTTCGATCTTAGGCCGGTGTCCCAGATGGAGTAATCAACGTTGTTACTGGTTTTGGGCCCACGGCTGGAGCTGCCATTGCCTCTCATATGGATATTGATACAGTAACTCCTCTCTCTCCCTCTCTCTCTCTCTCTCTCTCATGTAGTGGTGCTCAAAAGATGCAGCAAAAATGATGCAGAATTGCAAAAGTTCTACAATATATACAGGGTCCTTTTTGCTAAATATGTCTGGCCTGAACCAAAATCCTAGGCCCATGGCTGGATCTGATCCAATATTAGGCCTATCAACTACAGGGCCAAGCTTTTGCTCATGGATGATAGGTTTACTAATGAAAAGACTTCTCTCTTCCCTGTGTGATTTTCTAATATGCATGGATGGAGATATTAATAAAAGGTGTTAGATAAACCCATGATCTCTGATGATATATTTGAAAATCACCCAAACTTTTTTTTTTTTTATGAAACATCCATTACTTGTTTCGCATATAGATTGAGTGATTAAAGGACAATCCAACTGTCCAGGGTTATTCACCAGTATGACTTGGCTAATTTCTCTCCACTGTCAACATTAGTTTTGTTGATTGTCCATCCATCTCCAGTCTACAAGCTACAATACATTTTTCTTTTTTCTAGAACTACAATACATTTTATTTTTGAATTAATTGTCTGGTTATAGGTTGCTTTTACAGGATCTACTCAAGTGGGCAAACTAATAATGGAGGCAGCAGCCAAAAGCAATTTGAAGACTGTTTCACTTGAACTAGGTGGGAAAAGCCCTCTTATAATTTTCAACGATGCTGATGTGGACATGGCAGTCGATCTTGCTCGCATGGCCATCTTCTATAACAAGGCATTCTTGATCTCTATCCCCCCCAATCGTTTTACAAGAATTTCTAGTATAATTAGAAAATAACCCACACCACTGATTGAATTTTCAGGGCGAAATCTGCGCAGCAGGGTCCCGTGTTTATGTTCAGGAAGGAATTTATGATGAATTTGTAAGAAAGTCGGCTGAGAGGGCGAAAAGTTGGGTGGTGGGAGACCCTTTCAGTCCCCATGTTCAACAAGGGCCTCAGGTAGCTTAACATTTTACTTAAATTTAAGTTGAGAATGCATCATGATCCATTCCACTGGTAACAATAGTAACCCATACTAGTAGAATGGATTGATATCTATTCCACCCTTGATTTGAATTACATCCAAATGAGTAGACATTAAGTTTCCTTCAAAACAACGTCGCTTCATCAGTATGTCCAATACCTTGTAATCCTTATCTAAGATAGCCAGTTCTTAAGACATCTTGTACTTGTTTTTGTAGGTGGACAGGAAACAGTTTGAAAAGGTTCTCAAATATATTGAGCTTGGTAAGACTGAAGGTGCTACTCTTCTAACAGGGGGTAAACCCTGTGGTGAAAAAGGCTACTACATAGAGCCCACAATCTTTACAGATGTTAAGGCAAGTGTTTAATAAATTCTCATTCATACATGTAAATACATAATACATACATATGTATTGAAGCTGATTTAAATCATGTGGATGGATGGATGGAGCCATGCAGGATGACATGGCGATAGCACAGGATGAGATATTTGGACCTGTTATGTCTCTCATGAAGTTCAAGTAAGCATTTCATTCTTCTCTTCTTATATATGATCAATGGTGTGATTTAGTTGTATACATGTATGTTTAATGTACTCTACATTACTTCATTAGCAATTCCTTCTTTTAATGTAATGTAGTGTGATGCACACATCTTGCTTGGTTGATTTAATTAATCTCATGATGCGTGTAGAACGGTAGAGGAGGCAATTGAACGGGCAAACAGAACAAGGTATGGGTTGGTAGCAGGGATAGTGACCAGGGACATGAACTTGGTGAATCGAGTGTCCAGATCGATTCGAGCCGGGACGATTTGGGTGAACTGCTACTTTGCATTTGATAAGGGTTGCCCTTTTGGAGGGTACAAGATGAGCGGATTTGGGAGAGACTATGGATTGCATGCCCTGGATAAGTACCTGCAAGTCAAGGCTGTTGTAACACCTCTTTATGATTCACCTTGGCTCTAACTTGTGATTCTGCATTAATTTACATGTTGTGACACCTCTCTCTCTCTCTCTCTCTTTCTTGTATTTTAATAATTGGCAAAAGGTGAAGAGCCTAACACTGATGGGAAAGTTCTCTCTCTCTAACACTGATGGGAAAGTTCTGCTCTTAACCATGTTCATGTTAGGTACAGCAGCTTAACCAGTAAAAAAAAAAAAGAACATAAGGTATATGACATTGTTTCCTCTACAATTTCGTAGAAAAAAAAACTAGATCTTTTGTTGGGGCTTGAGTCAAGTAATAAAATGAAAGGAAGCATCATAATATTAACACTAAAATTGAAAATGAAAAAGAAAAAGGGAAGCAGAATGCTAAAATAATATCAAAATGCATCATTTAAGTTAAATTACGCTCTACAATTGACTACTTTCTAGTTTTTACATTGTACGATTGAATTTACGAAACATTTGGACTTATTAAAACTATTTAATAAATATAACAAAATGAGATTTTCAGAGAGCATTAAGATATGTCCAGAATGGGCCGTAATTGGGCTTGGTATTGGACCAGGAATTACTGAAATGGGTGAGAGTGGACCCAAAATCTTATATAGGGGGGTATTTCATTCCGCCCCAAACAAATTATGGGACATTTTAGCTAATTCGAGATGGAGCGGAATGGAATTGACCACTATGATTAGAATACAACTATTAAGCAAAATGCTATGATCGCCCTACTTGTGCCCCCTTAGTTATATTGGGGTTAAGAATTTTTTATTTTTTTTTCCTATCAGAGGGTTTCTAACCCTTTGGGCTGAATTAATTTCTTCGGGTCCAGCCTGGCCCAGAGGAAAGTCGGATAAACTCCCTTGTAGTCCCAGTGTGGTAGTGCAGTTTCAAACCTATAATCTTCGGGTGCAAACCGTGGTCCTAGGCCAACTGAGCTACCTCCTGGGGTTTGAGTTATATTGTGGTTAAGTAGAAACCTTTGATCGACACAATCACATGATACACGCACAAATCTAATCAAGCACATGATCGCACGAAGAACACACAAGTTCATGGGGAAAAGTGTGCCTAAATCCATAAAATTAAGATAGAACATCTCATCTGTTCTTTTCTTCATCTTAGTTTATGGTTATCTCAAGTAATTCCTAGTGCCAATCAACCAATTACCCTATAGCCCTAAATAAATCTTGGCTAATCCATACGGTCCAATTGGCTTGAAATATAAGACATAACCTAACAAAATTCTTCACAATCCAATATGCAACTCTATTAATTCTCAAAACCTTAACCAATGATGAATCCAGCACGATCTAAAAGAAGTTAGGCCTAACAACCTGAACTTGGTTTTTATTAATCAATTGGGAGAGATATCAATGTAAGAAGCCTCAATTCTTACAACATGATCTTTCAACTGGCACACAAAAGGATTGCGTTCCAAAAAACTAGTGTCATTAAACTACTAACGAGTACCTGGACTTGGACTTGGACCTGAATCTTGGTTATAGGACCTGCATCTGGTTTAAATGAGCCCTGCTACCTGTCCCGGGATCCAACGCCCCCTAAGGGGCAGTTTGTCCCGGGTTCGGTCCAGAACCCGGGACAGGTAGACTTTTTGGGTTTAAATTAACACCCAAACATGGACTTGGACCCAAATAAAGGGCCAAGATTCAATCCCGAATTGAGACCGAGCACTTATACTAATAAATATACTTAAGATACGTACGTATTCACGCTGGTACTAATGGGTATTTAGTGCCTTGGATATGAAAATCATGAACCAATACTTGGACTTGAACTTTGATCAGGTCTATTCATCAAACCTGAACCCAGACTCTGGGTCCAAATATTGGAACCATACCCATTTTTGTTGGGTTTTTTTTTCCAGCTCTGGCTTTCAGGGATTTCGGATATGGGAAAAGAGACTCAGACTCACATTGTTTATGTCTGGGCCTAGTAAGGTTTGTAATGTTTGAATGCAAGTTTGTTTTGGACTTTGAATCTGGATCTGAACCTGACCAATAAGATCTGCGGGAAGCCAAAAAAAAAAAAAGAAGCTCCATTGTGATGCAAATAAGGGAAGAAAAACCCCAGTGAGAACGCTAAAATAAAGCCCAACACCTTATCGTCGATATTATATAAAGTTAATTAATGTACTCATTGTGTAATGTATAATTATGTACAGAATATGTGTGTGTAAAAGACTCATTTAGTGTTAGTAAGAGTCTGGTGGACCCAAAATCTAAGGCCCATGTTCACCCCAACAAAACTTTAGACCCAAAATTCATGAGCGACAAACATGCATGAGTGAAGGAAGCAAAATGCTCATCACCAAGCTACTATTAATGGCCAGATCTCTCTAGAAAGATATCCAACCACATCTACCACTCAGGCGAAAAAGCTACTCTGACTAGGAATGGCAATGGGTTGGGCTCAAGTTTGAGTTCAAGCCGACTCAATTGGCATGTGAGCCCCATATACGAACCGACCCATCATGAGTTTTATGATATATGATGTCAAACCTGCTCCGTGACAGATATGGGTCAAGATTCAAGCCCAACAACCAATAACCAGTGAGAAAATTATTCATATATGGTAAGATTTGAACCAACATCCTGACAGAATGTCACTGGTTACTGCAAATATGCCAATGAAGTTAGTTACCTGTTCAAAATCTAATCTTATTCAATAACATATAAAGTGAGGAGAAAATGTGGCATAGCAAGTTAGTCACAGCTAAAACTTGAGGTCAAGTTGGATCAAAGTCCAGAAAATCGTATCCGAATGGACCCGACCTACACACTACTGTTCATCCCATTGAAACCTGACCCATTGCCATCCCTAACCTAGGCCCAGTACACTGGTACTAAAACGGAATCACTTGTAACCAGTTATTACAATGCAGATGATTCTTCGGGGGTGCTGTAAAGTTTTTGATCCTATTGCTTGTTGCTTTTTCAAAGTTTGAGGCACACTGTTCATTAAAGGAAAGAAGGAAAAATTGAACTATGTTCTCCTTATCATGCAAATATATATATATATATATATATATGGGGAAGTTTCAAGTGCATCTATCCCTCACCATAGGGTGATGGATACTTTCATTTTTACACATGAAGACAAGCATCTATCTCTCACCCTATGTACTTGAAAAGTAACTTTTGTACTTGAAGGATAGATGCACTTGAAACTTCCCCTATATATATATATATATTATATGCATCAAATTATTTTCTATAAATCATCAAAGCTATGTAATTGGAAATCTGCATAATGTGAAATTTCTACAAAATGCAAATGTCTTTGTTAGGCATTAGAATATAGAGAAGATCGAAAAATTTATCAACTAAAACAAAATTGAGCAATGAACAACATTTATAACCATTTCTCATTGTCTATGGAGGTTTGTGTTTGTGCTTCCTTTTTCAAGTCCTGTTTGGCTGCTGTTTCCTCGAATAAGAATTGCAAAATCTAAGAGCTTTTTTGTATATTCCTCCTAATGTTTGTAGGATTTGTAAGAAGAATTCTAATGTTTTAGTATTTGTAAATAGGCCCCTGTATTTTTATTTTAATACATTTCGTGTCCCTAAAATCAATAGTCTTCCAACCACCATAGGTTTTTAGAGCGAAATGACACTTTTGTCAATATCTTTTCCCCTTATATGCATAATTTCAAAAGCTTCTACTCAAATTTTTTTTATAAAATATGTAACATTAACAATTGCACATAGTGTGAGAGAATAACCCTACATAAGTTTATTGTTTTTATTAATACATGACTCATTTCATTAAGTCCAAATTGATCACGATGACAACCAACACCTGTATTTATAACTGATTATGATTTATCCAAATCCATACATGACTACCTACCATTGGATTGGTGAAAATTTCAAAATATATGATTATGCTTCATGTGGTATGGGTGCAAAAGAAATATTGAGAGAACAGACAAATGTGAAAAAAAAAATTAGAATTTGCGAGGGGAGTAGTGTTTGGCTCTATGTAAAATAAATATTGGGAGAAGGGGCCAACATAAAATATATATATATATATATATATATATATATATATAAGTTTTAAACCTTTCTTAGATATGGGTTGGGGCTTTAGTCTCAAGCTTTTGTACGTGGGCCCACCCCTGTTCATGTGTATGGGATAGTCATTGAGAAAAATCATTAGAGACTTGAGATAAAATAATGATATTTTTGTAAATAATAATATACTCATTTTTATTTAATGGATGTGAGGGCAAAACTGTCATTTATATAAAAATTCAACACAAATCTCACAGTGGCTGCCTGTTCTTGTTAGGAGTACTAATTTTGGGACATGAAAGGTATTAAAAAGAAAACATAAGAGGCCTATTTATAAATACTAAAACCTAAGCTGCCTATCTACAAATCCTATAAACCTCAATCGGGTATATACAGAAAGCTCAAAATCTAATGGTATTTCTTCTCTAGCACAAAAACACATGCATACGACCTCACCTTGTAGAAAATAGTATTTTTCACAAAAGAAAAAAAAACCAATGCCACGAAAACATGCTAAGTAAAAAAAGACAGCCCAACTAACCATATTGGCCTAACAAATAAAAGAAAATTATAAGACCTAATAATTTAATAGATACAAGATACAAGACGACTGTAAGATCTAATTATCCTCAATAATGTATTGTCGGTTTTAGAAAAGATCCAAAACTATAGCTTTGGATGAAGAGTTGGCAACATGACTAGATCTTGATAAAAATGTATTTGGTTAGACAGTTTTATTGATACTTAAATTTGAAGGTAACACAATATGAATTTTTCAAAAGAAAAAAAACAGAAAAAAAGAGTACAAGAGTTTGTGAGGAGAGTGATCTAGGGTTTCCATATGTTCTCTGTTTTTTCAGCTTTTCAATTTAAATCGACGGTCCCCCACTACGACTACTTGTCACTCAATCCCTCTTTCTTACGAGGAGAGAGCATTCTATCATTCTCACCAAATCCTACCCTAAAAAGGTACGTTCTCGAAACCCTAATTCAATACATCCATCTACTCTCTCTGGATCTGCAATCTCTTCTTCGTCTCAAAACCCTATTTTTTTTCCATCTCAATCCCATTCTAAAACCTAAATCTCTTCGTGTTTTTTTATTTGGAAATTGATCTTCCATGTCGATAGCTCGAAAGTTTGGATTTTTCTGTTTTGTTGCTCGATCGATTTGAGTTTTGACGAAAGTTTTCGTTTTTTTTTTTTTTTTTTGCTCTTCAACAGCTATTGTATTTGATCCTTTGATTTTTTTTTTCTCCTTGACGGTGAAGATCGATCGATCGATTGATTGTTCATCGCCAAAGAAGATTGATTCTTCCTAATCAGAGAATATGAGCGTAGTAGGGTTTGATTTGGGCAACGAGAGCTGCATCGTCGCTGTCGCGAGACAGCGCGGCATCGATGTCGTCCTCAATGACGAATCGAAGCGCGAGACCCCTGCAATCGTCTGTTTTGGTGAGAAGCAGCGGTTCATCGGCACCGCTGGTGCCGCATCCTCGATCATGAACCCTAAGAACGCGATCTCGCAGATCAAACGCCTGATCGGCCGTCTGTTCTCTGATCCGGAGCTCCAACGGGATCTTAAATCTATGCCCTTTTCGGTATCTGAAGGCCCTGATGGTTATCCCCTAATCCATGTGCGGTATCTCGGAGAAGCGCGGGCTTTTACCCCAACCCAGGTTTTGGGAATGCTCCTCTCGAATCTGAAGACAATTGCGGGGAATAATCTCAATGCAGCGGTGGTAGATTGCTGTATTGGGATCCCAGTTTACTTCACTGATCTGCAGAGAAGAGCGGTTCTCGATGCGGCCACCATTGCTGGACTGCATCCGCTGCGATTGCTCCATGAGACTACTGCTACAGCCCTGGCGTATGGAATTTACAAGACAGATTTGCCTGAGAATGACCAATTTAATGTCGCCTTTGTCGACGTGGGGCATTCTAGCATGCAGGTCTGCATTGCAGGGTTCAAGAAGGGCCAGCTGAAGATCTTGGCCCACGCATTTGATAGGTCACTGGGCGGGCGCGACTTTGATGAGGTTTTGTTTGGGTACTTTGCTGCCAAGTTCAGGGAAGAGTACAAGATTGATGTGTACCAGAATGCGCGGGCCTGCCACAGGCTTCGCGTTGCTTGTGAGAAGTTGAAGAAGGTCCTGAGTGCAAATCCAGTGGCGCCGCTGAATATTGAGTGCCTGATGGATGAGAAGGATGTTAGGGGGGTTATCAAGAGGGACGAGTTTGAGCAGATAAGCTCCCCGATTTTGGAACGTGTGAAAGGGCCATTGGACAGGGCTCTTGCGGAGGCTGGAATTAGCGTGGAGAATGTCCATTCTGTTGAGGTAGTTGGATCAGGTTCGCGTGTTCCAGCTATAATTAAGATACTGACAGAGTTCTTTGGAAAGGAGCCAAGGCGGACTATGAATGCAAGTGAGTGTGTTGCACGGGGGTGTGCTCTGGAATGTGCAATTCTGAGCCCCACATTTAAAGTGCGGGAGTTTCAGGTAACATCTTTTGTCATTTTGGTTGCTTGTTGTAATTATATTGTGGCTGTTTAGAAGTTTGAAACAAAAATTGATTTGGAGAATTCATGTTCACTTTCTTTTGCCGCGTGAAAACATTGGCTAGAAAGTAAATTTTGTTTCTTTGTTCCTTGAATAAAACCTCCTTTACTTTTCTAAAGGGTTTAGAGAGAGAAAATCAAATGAGTGATTAAAAGGGTCTTGATTGATTTTAGATTTTGAAAAAGTTTTGAGGTCTGATTTTTTTTTTTTTTTTTTTTACTTGAAGGTCATATCTCTTATAGATGACACAACATTGCTGCATTTATTAGGTTTATTTAATTAACATTCTGGCCAGCCCAAGGTTGTGAAATTGTAATTGATACTGAGAAATCTTTTCCCAATTTAATGGTAGGACTAGGCTACACTAGAGTTGTGAATTTTTTTTTTTTTGTGTTTTTGGGTATTTTAACTTAAGTTTAGATTGAAAATGGGAAAGAAGTAGCTCTGATTCATAGGTATGTAAGCACCATATGATTTCTCTTTGAGTTTTCCTTCATTTTTTGTGTATTTTTTCTTAAAGTTCTTGTCTTTCTCCTTTATGTGCAAATGTAATAATTTGACTATTTTTCTTTTCATTGTTCTGCTTCCTTACTATATGCATCATTCTGGTACAGCAAAGATGTTGGTTGTGCTATGATTATATTTGGGGTTATTGCCTCGTTCAGTGTTCTTTAAGTAATCACATGGTTGTATTAGGCTTTGATTTAGTTTTGTTTATATTATATAATTTATGTAATTCTTGTTATGCTAACAATACAAGCAATATCTTAAGTGCGGGTGCCTTTGGTTCTATTTTGTTTTATTAATATTGAATGGCGGCAATGGATTAAAGAACAAATTCCAAATAGTTGGTTATGGTTGAGATAGATGGCTGTTATTTCAAATTCTCAAATACAGGGAAGAAAGTGTTGTGAATATTTGTCGATTCAAATTGTGTTGTTTCTTCTTCATTTTTATTAATGGTTTATCATAGTTTTGTGGTGATGGCATTCTATTATGGTGTTGAACAATCGAACTGCTCATTATTTTCATCTCTCTCTCTCTCTCTCTCTCTCTCTCTCTCTCTCTCTCTCTCTCTCTCTCTCTCATATCAGTGACTCTTATTGTATATCCATTTCATGCATCTATTTTAGGCATCCTCTCAAATTTGTTTCTGTCCACAATTTTTAGGTAAGTGCTTCTTTGGATACCCATACACTTTCTGTTACCACTACTAGTCCCAGTGGGCTTGCAATAATCACTTCTTTCCATTGGTCAAAGATCCAACTGCATATCCTTTCTGTTAATCTTTGTTCGATGGGATGAGGATGACTGGTGATCAGGGATTGGAGATTGGGAAGGGCGATTGGAGGCGGGTAGGTGAGTGGACCGATGGGTGGCAGGGAAGACAGTGGGTGGATCGGTGGATGATCGATAGGGGTAATCACGCCAATGATCAGAGATTATTCAGCTTTGATACCAATTGATGCAATCCTAGGGTTAGGATGCAAGTGCCCGGGCACAATTGGGTTCCCAAGGAACAATCATTCGATGAAAACAATCTCCAACGATAAACCCACAAAAGGGAATTTTATTAATCTCAAAATCTCTGAGATCATTGATCTCTACAATGCTATATTTATAATAAAAAAAACTTAAGCCCTAAGAAACAATACTAATCGAACTAGGAAACAAATAATAATTCTATCCAAATTAGAAACTATTCCTAAACACAACTTCTTAAATAAAAATTAGAAACTAATAACAATTGACAAATCAGAATGGAACGGGTCCCACATGTGGACCACGCCTCTTGTTGCAATAACCTGGAGTTGCTACTGCATCATATTGTCATATTGCTTTGTGACTAGTTGGTTACTTGGTTTTGGTAAATCGTAACTAACTGTAACTATTTTGTTATTGGAAACAGAACTTCACTAAAAAATAGAAATAGAAGCAAAGATAACACGAACTATACAGTACTGGTGGTTGTTGCATCATAAATATGAAAATGTATCCTTAAAAGCAAAGATGCCATGAACTATACAGTACAGGTAGATGTCAAATAATTAATATGAAAATGTATCCTTAAAAACTCCACCGTCCCAAAATGCAAATGAAATGACTCTGCTATTTTTCTCACATGGAATCTCCACTACATCACATCATCACCAAAATAGACGTAAAACCTACAGTAATTTGTGTTAATATATGGAGTGAAGAAGCTTCTCAGTTCCCTTACAATAGTTCACTGCTTTGGAAAAGTAAAACTTTCCTAATGAAAACAGTACTAAAATACTGGACTTTTGGCTTACTAAAAGTAGGACTCTTGAGACTTGGAAACTTTCTGTGCTAGGTCTATTTAAAATTTAGAAATAAATGGAACTGCATAGAAAAACTGTATTTTACTATGCTTAGTTTAATAAAAAATTCTGATAATAATATAAAATTCCTTTTCAGGAAATATATAAAATACTTTTCACAAAATAAACTTTAAGACACATACACCCTTGCATTTGGAGTCATGTTAAATATAGTAAATTCGAAGATATAAAAATCAATATAAACTACTATTCACTACTAAAAAATTCAAAGACACATACATGTGAATGTACATACACACATGAACGCACACATATATGCCAAATTTTTTGTCACAATCTTTTGAAGAAAAGCATAATAAACCAAAACATATTGATATCCGACCTTCTGCATTTTCCATTTTTATGGCTAAATCTTTACCCATACTTTTGAATTCTTGATGGAAGTTATACCTGAACATATTTCATACTACACTTTTACCATATGCTGGATGGCCATGTTCCAACCTTGCCGAAAACTTCAATGTCGCTTTCATTGTTGTTAAAAACTTGTTCATTCTTTTCTTTCCAAATTGACCTCTGAAATTGTGGCCAGGACCCCTCTCTGTGGCATACTCACTTTTTCCTTAAAGAACCCCTTCCTAATGCCTAATTTTTTTTCTTAATGTGTTGGAGAAATGGGTTTTGGACTGTCAACACTCATTCTCTCCCTTTGCTCATTACAGAAGTTGACCTTGTTATCCAACCCAACTAGAAGCCTCAAACCATTTGTAAACATTCGACACACCTTTGAAGAAGACTCACATTTTTTGGTGATTGACTCCAAACTCTGGACTGTTTATTTACGTCCCAACCCAGTACCCGATCCCTGGAAACCACCCCATATTTGTGCACAATACTTTCATGTATAAAGCTTCCTGTAGACCTGCATTACCACATCCTCGATGGAGTCTTTTTTTTTTGGTCAAAAGTTTTTCTAAGACCAGGATTCCTTCCATTTCTTTCCGTACCAGTTACTCCTGTCCTATGAAAGAATCTTCATTAATATCCCAGAAAATGTTTGAATCTTTTCAAGCTCCTCCTCCACCCTAGCTTCTCTCCAAATTTTTTTTCCTACCTGCATAAGAAGATTTCTGTCTTTACAGTCTGCAACACCACTATCTTGCAACTTCTCCTTTGCTGAACCTAACCTTGCTGTCAGAGTCTCCAACACTTAAACCTCATGCATGTCCACAAAGCAAATTAGATAGCATTTAGGTTTAAGATAACGTGGTGATCCATATTGTAAACAACATGGTGTCATTTGCAAATTGAATATGTGAATTTGCCATTCCACCCTGCCTAAAATATGTGGACAAGGCCTAAAAAGCAGCCTTCTTAAAGAAAACTGGCCAAACTTTATGCCGTAATGATCAACGAGAAAGGTAATATTGTGGATGACTCTAACAAAGGCGTCATGATCCATTATAGATATTTGTGGGCAGCCCATTTAAAGGACAGACAATGACAACAATGAGATGCACCCATTTATCCCTCTCTCTATATTTCTCCAAAACCTGTTCTTTGCAGCATATAAGCAACAAAGTCCGATTCCATGGGGTATATAACTGTCCACCTGTCTTAAAAAGACTTCCTTCTGTTCTCTCTTATGTGTGATTTTTTTCTTCAAATGCTTCTGGTATCGGTCCAGTACCCTTTTTTCGGTAGCGTTATCAACATACTCCTATTCTCTGTGGTCATGTGCCTTCTCCATGTTGATTTTGGAGATGACTCCTTTTCTTTTACTTTTTCACATGAGTGAGTTCCTTCATTTTTCACCCATATTCTATTGAAGATACCTCTTAACCTCTTACCAAATTCCGAAAAAAAAACCCAACTGGGAAAAAAAAGAATAAGCTCCTTGTAATGGTTTGTCACCTCTGGCATAACTTTAAATTTTTGGCCAGTACTTTTAAGAGAATCTTATACGTGCATCCGACCAAGCTAATGGGACAGAAATGTGAAAGATGATCTGTTGTTCCCTCCCTCATGAAATTCTGTGAGCTTTTTCAGAATCCCAGCTGGCTTAATGAAAGCAAACTTAAGTCCATCCAGCTTGAGGACCTTGTTGCAACTTCCATCTATTTCTTTTACTATTTTTTGGTACCTTCTTCTCATCAAATTCTCTCTCTAGCTGTAAATTTAAATTAGCATCAATGAATTTGATTTGCAGTCTCTCCAAACTTGGGCTTGAGTGAATTTCTGCAGTGTGTAAGGACTTGAAGAAATTTAACGTTCCCTCTTTATTTCCTTCTGATCTTCGATTGATTGGCCAGCTTGACTAATTTAGCAGACAATCTGATTTTCTTCTTGCATATGCAATGCTATGGATGAAACCCGCATTTCTATCACCCTCTTTCACCACTGTCCAAGACTTTTCCTTATGAAATGTTTACCTTGTGGCTCATCCTAGGGTTGTTCTTTAGGGCTCTTTCTTTGTGTTTTTCCTGACACAAATCCCATCTTCAATCCTGTCCCACTTTCTTATTTAAGCTATAGTGGGTTTTTTTTTTCTCAGTGTTGTTTCTCTCTTTCTCTCTTTTCCCATACACACTTTTCAGAAACTTCTCTTTCCAAGACTTACAGATATTATTTAACCTTCTTTAGATAAGTGTTCTAAACAAAACCACCTAGCCTGGCACCTGAAGTGAAGCTGTCTATTATTTGAGCACTTCTATAAAAGGTGGAGGTTCTGACTTCTGAGTCTTCTGACAGCATCTTGTGCCAGCTTGCTTTGAAATTATGATTTGAAAAGCCCCCCTTAGTGGTCCTCCCAACCCTTTGGAATAGAAATCAAGGAAGAAAAAACTTGGACTTGGGACCCGACTCGCTCAGGGCCGTGTCCAAGGTGAGTCGGGCGAGTCTCGGCCGAGTCCCAATTTAAAATAAAAATAGTCGGCCGATTCTGATGGGACTCGGCTGAGTTGCATGGCTGAGTCTGATGGGACTCGCCCGAGTCGCATGGCCGAGTCCCATAGTTCAAGTTTGAGTCCCATAGGACCCAACTCGTTTAGGGCCCTGTCCAAGTTGACTCAGACTTGGCCGATTTTTTAATTCATGATAGGAATCTTTCTAGACATCATTGGTTTTCTTTATTTAGTTGAGCATTTGAACCTAAGCACTATGGAAGAGCACTGATGCGGAACGAAGTTGATCGTGGGGCAGGCAGGGGAAGGGATAGAGGATAGGGGGCTTCACGCCCAAATCTCAGGCTTCACACCCATGGAGTTACACCATTCTCATCGCAGGAGAGATCACACAGAGAGAAAACTGAATTTTATTCATTAATCATCATCTAATGAAGCCAGCAGGCTTTATAATGCTTTAAATAGAGAAAAACATAATCATAGTTTTAATCTCAGCCACTAACAGAAATCTACGGCTACGATTAAAATAAGCACCCAAATAAATATTTCCTAATTGCAAATAAACCCAATACATAACATTAAAAAAAATAAAAATAAACCCAATACATGAAATAACTTAATAGTAGACCCTAAAGGAAACGATCATCTGGGCTCATTTGGCCTGGTCGACCCATGGATACGGGTCTGTCCTGCATCAAGCACACTCCTTGTTAAATTTTGAAAGGGACAATATCATTTAGGGAACACATTTGTGAAGTGACATTTCTGCTAATAAGTGAAGCATTTTGCATATATGTATATTTCCCCTGTTCGGTGCACAATTTTTCTGTGGATATATTGTGGAAAAGTGCAGGGTCTTTCTTTTTCTCGATCACTGCACTAAGCAAAAGTAGCAGATTCCACAGCTTGTGGAATCCTCATCTGAGATGTTCATGTAAAAGTTTGCTGGGATTTTATGAACTGCGGAATCTTCAGCTGTTTCCAAATGTGCCCTTAATGAATTGCACACTATGACTCTTTCCAAATATTTGTTTCCTTTTTTTTTTCTTCAAAAAATATATATTAACATATTAATATAAAAGAATTTCTAGCTTCCCTTGTGAAATCCCGTTCGTGAACATGCAAATGGTTTTACTGACTCTTTAGCTAAGCAAGGGTTGATAGGTCTTCTAATTTCTTAGCTTCCACTTTGTAACTTGTTTTGTGGTATAATGCTTTTATACCATAGTGCCCTTTGGCCAGGGCTTCTTTGTAATAGTCTTTCCTTTATATAATTTCTTCGTTGCCTATCAAAAAAAAAAAAGGCACATTCATCCATTTAATGATCAACATTTTTATCAATGAGTCTAAGGAGTAAATGAACGCCCTTAATATGTTATTTTGTATCCCTGTTGATAATGCAGTTAGCAGTATATCATTTTTTGTATGAAATGTTGAGCATACTTCTTTGAGATTTAATGGTGGTTTTGGCTCTAAAATGTTGGTGGTTTTTGCGGTCTGTCTTTTATTTTTAAGGTGAATGAGAGTTTCCCCTTCACAATTGGATTTTCCTGGAAAGGTTCTGGCCCTGAATCACAGAATGGAATTGAGGATCATCAACAGGGCACGATTGTATTCCCTAAGGGAAACCCCATACCTAGTTTCAAGGTTGTGACAGTTTATGGATCTAGCACATTCTCAGTTGATGTTCATTATGCGGATGTGAGCGAATTGCAAGTGCCAACAAAGATCAGCACATATGTGGTACCTTATCAGCTTTCAATATCTTGTTTCAACTTTCAGCATGGTTTAATTGTTTGCATGTTGTGTTGTATTGATGAAATTCTATTCTACTTCTATGGTTCTTCTATAGATTGGCCCTTTTCAAGCTGCCAAAGGTGATCGAGGAAAAGTGAAGGTGAAAGCTCGTCTAACTCTTCATGGAACTGTTTCTATTGATTCAGCGACTGTAAGTTTGGAAAATCTTCTGTTTGAGATCTCTTTTCTTGAGTGGCCCATCATTATTCTTTTTCTTCTTCTTCTTTTTCTTCTTCTTATGAACCATTTATTTTTCTTTATTTCAGCTATTGGAAGAAGAGGAAACTGATGTTCCTGTATCAACTGTAAATGAGCCAACGAAAGAAGACACAAAAATGGACACAGATGAGGTTCCAACTATTAGTGTTCCCACTGAACTGACAAGCACAGGTGAAAATGAAGCCAATATGCAAGATGCTAAAGGGCCTGATGATGCTTCTGGTGCTGGGGCTGAAAATGGTTTCGCTGGTTCAGGAGACAAGCCTGTGCAGATGGAAACAGATGCCAAGGTTGCATACTATAACCATTTCTTCATGTCTTATTTGTTTGTCTAGTGCTCGTTATGCCTCTTACCCACATTGATTCTTTATCTTGCTCGTCTTCTCACTTACACCTTTGTGTTCTTGCTCTTTTATTCTGTTTAATTGTCAAGTTTCATGTTGAAATTCTGATTAATATTTTTGCAGTTTCCGATGCAAGAAAAATATAATTTTTATGGTAGGAAATGTTCAGGGTATGTATCTTTCAATTGGAGCATCAGATGACAGCTGTTGGCATGTGCTTTGACTGTGTTTTTTTTTTATTTTATTGAGTGGCTGCTTTGATTGTAATTGTATTTGACGAATCTGGACAGAAGGCATCTAGTTGAAGGTTTTATCCACAGAATAAACCAACTTATGAATTGATTGGTTATGTATGTTCCCACAGAAGAGCAAACAATGAGTCACACTCTTTTACCTAGAGAAATTGTAACTTGTAAGCCTCCCTCCCCCCAATCAACAGCACTAGGAACTCTACCTTATTAATACTTTCTAGATCCACCTAGTTTTGAGAAGGACCTCCTCCACAGTGCCTCTAGACTCTAGACTCTAGAGTCTCTGGTTAGACCACCAAAACCAGTATCACCGGGTATCACAGCAGTAGCATCGAATTTAAGCTTCCTCCACTCATTTGGTGGCAAAGTCCAATGAGGGAGGCACCTTTTTGGTACTTTGACATTGTCAATCATCGCAATCCTGCATCTCTCCTGCTGTCAGCCTGTCAGCAAACACTCCTTCAAAGGGAGACAAGGCCCTGGTCTAAGATATACCTGTCCCCCTTATGAGTTATGACATTGATAATAGCTTCAATCTACATGAGCTTAGTATTGAAACGTCTTCTGTTTCTCTCCTTCCAGTTGACTTAATTGCAGCAACAAGGATAACCTACCATAGGATTTTGCCTTGCTTGGTTTGAGCCAAACTGCCAACCGTCAACATCAGGGATTATGTCATTGCTGAATACCAGGACACTCTCTGAACCAAGACAAATGACTGAGAACATCACCTTAGCCACAAGTACATTAATCAGGAGCTGATTAATGGATTCCACATTTCTAAGGCGAAGAGGACAACCATTAAAAATGATGTTTTGCCTGCCTTGAGAGTGATCCATAGTGAGGATGCTACCTTCAATTGTGACCCCGGCGAAATCTATGACTTTTGGAGGGGCCAGGATAGACCACATGCAAGATAAAATACTACTTTCTCCATTGCCTACAAGTAACTGGTAATAACAAGAACTCACCTAAAAAATTTCTGAAGGTGGAACCCATCCTCATTTTACACCGTCCAATCTTCCTCAAACCGAGGCACATAGATTTTCTGCAACAGCTGGAGAAACTGATGAGGATGTTGATTTCATGATCTATGAGAGCCTGAAAGCTGGAGACTCCACTGCTTGAAATCCTCGATCTGTCACATAATCCTTAACCTTTGCATCTGGGTCAACAGGAATGGAGACATTTGTCCTTCCAGAAATGAAATCTTATCCCTTATCAGTTTTGTAGTGAATTGTCTGAACTCTGATCTAAAGAAACTCTGCATTTAGTTAACCCCTCCAAATTCCAGAATCTAATCTGGAACCTTGATGAAATCTCCATCCATTTCCTTGAATATGTACTTGGAGATGAGCGTTCTCTTCCACAGGCCATCAGACTGTTCACCTAGATGCAATATCTACTTCCTTGGAGAGCTTCATTCACTTGGAGAGCTTCATTCACTTGGAGAGCTTCATTCCTTGGAGAGCAGTAAGTTAGCTTCTTGATTATTTTGGAGGAGGTTGTTTGCAGCAACAGGCGATATGATGCAAGATACGGTGAGACATGGATTTTTGCTCATAAGATGAGGTATCAGACACAATGGAATACTAATATGTCACCTATTTTGAAGTGTCCAGGTACCATACACAGTGACTAATAATCTGGAAATTCCAGAATCTAATCTGGATCCTTTTTTTTTTTTTTTTTATTTAGGCAACACTGAAGTGATTCTTTTCCTTATCTGGTAAATATGGATGATAATTTCTGTCTGTGGTTCATAGCTGTATCAATCCTACTGACCCTACTATCCACTTAGTTGAGATGAACCTTGAGGCAAAAACTTAGTTACCCTTTGAGTAAAAGGGTGTAGATTATGTTCGTAGTTGAGATTGAACTCCGAAGGTGCAGAAGAAATGTAGAGGAAGTTGAATTGGTGCTAATGGCCATAAACTTGTGATGTTAGGCATAGTTCTTAATTCTTATTAGTTTTGCATCTGGATTGGCGTTATCTTCGAAGCTTTATTATATGGTTTGCATTTTTATTTTTTAGCTGGCCATATCTTAAAATCTGAACTTCTCAAGCAACATGTATACAATGGCTAAATATCTGAACTGGCTAGAAGTATTGTTATAGCAAATAATTGTCCATGTTAATACAATTTCTGGCTTGCAGGCTGAGGTGGCAAAGAAAAAGGTAAAGAAAATCAACATCCCGGTGTCTGGTGTTGTTTATGGTGGAATGGAGGCTGCAGATTTGCAGAAAGCAGTGGAGAAGGAATTTGAGATGGCTCTGCAAGACAGAGTCATGGAAGAAACAAAGGACAAGAAGAATGCTGTAGAGGCATATGTTTATGACATGAGAAACAAGGTAGGCACTGCATGATTGTTGTATATGATTATTATGTTGCCTCCGTACTGGTCATCTAAAATCTAAAATAGCAACCATCGGAAGGTATCTAAAAGCACAATTTTCTGTCATTGGCCAGTTGCACGACAAGTATCAGGATTTCGTTACTGCATCAGAGAGGGATGAATTATCTGCCAAACTTCAGGAAGTGGAGGATTGGTTATATGAAGACGGTGAAGATGAAACGAAGGGGGTCTACATTGCCAAGCTTGAGGAGCTGAAGAAGGTACTGTGACTCAGTATGCTCTTTTTTTGTTTTTTTGTTTTTCCGCCTCTCCTGTGTGTATGCTTTGATTTTTGAGAAGTTCTCTCATGCCTGACTATGGCTCGATTGAAATGCAGCAAGGTGATCCTATTGAGGAACGGTTCAGGGAGAACTCTGAGAGGGGCCCAGTGATTGACCAACTTGTGCACTGCATCAATAGCTACAGAGAAGCAGCTATGTCAAAAGACGCTAAATTCGATCACATTGACATTTCTGAAAAGCAGAAGGTACAAATTTTATCATCTTCAGAACTGCAGTTTCTAGTTCTTTACCAAAAAAATTACTTGTCAGTTCTGAGTTAAATGGGCTGAATTTATAACTCAGGAACTGTGTAAGTTTGTTTGAGATATTGAAGTTGGCTCGACAGTCCTAGTTTGTCTGAGTTTATTCATTGACAACACCTTTGTATTTGTAGGTTGTGAAGGAGTGCCAAGATGCAGAGGAATGGCTGATGGTGAAAAGGCAGCAACAAGGCTCGTTGCCCGAAGTATGCCACTCCTGTTCTCTTCTCAGCTGACATTAAGAGGAAGGCTGAGGCACTCGACAGGTATAACTGGATAACTTTCTTTCTGAAATCATGCTCTTTTTAGCTTTGTATAAGCTTTCCTTGTTTCATGCATATATAGTTGATGGTCATTTAATGGTTCATGGGAGTGTCAAGTCTTCTAAAAGGGATTTGTTAACCAACATGAATGTTTTAGGATCAATGTTATGCATTTTGGTCTTTACGCCTTTGATCTCGTTCTTTTTTTTTTTTTTTGTGTGTTATCTTTGTTTTTTAACTGCTGAAGATGCTGAAAAGAAGTTTGCATATACAGGTTTTGCAGGCCAATTATGACCAAACCAAGGCCAGCACAAGCAAAATCCCCTACACCTACTGAAACCCCCCCAACTCCGCCGCAATCTTCTGAACCTCAACCCGAAAGCCATGACAAGAGTGCCGGGGACTCTCAGGATGGGAATGTTGAGGCTTCAGCGGCTGCAGCTGAGCCAATGGATACCGACAAGTCTGAGGGTGCCCCAAACCCTGCCTAATTGTGTGTTTATTTGCTCTTTGTTTTCCTGTTCTTTATGCTTTTAGATTTCCTCATGTATTATCATTTTCCCAGTCTCGTCTTGTACGGGACTAAGAGTGTCATTGAGAATTTATTTTTATAGGATATGTTATGGAAATTTCAGGCCACTGCCTCATTACTCATCTTGTATTAGGTGGTTTCTAGATTCCCGTTTTCAGAGGTTTCAAGAGGGAAGAAATCATACTGCTTGGCTATCTTTCGTTTCTCTTTTTCTTTACTTATTCTGTTCTGTTTCTGAGGAACATTTTAATCAAACGATTCAATACAATCTTCATCCTTTTCTTCTGGAGTAGTATTCTTTTTCCCCCCGCTTCTTTCCCCATTTGTCAAGACTGCAGCTTCTTCCACTGTGCGATTCCTCATTGAAGTCAAGATAAATGGACCATGCTGAGTATTAAGATCAACCAGATTTTATATATGTTTGTGACAGTGGGAACCACGTATTGATCAATTCAAACTCCACATTCACCACTCCCCTATGAAATGAATGGCATTCCAATTTGACAGGCATTTGGATTACGTCCCAAAAAATTCTTGAACCTGAAATTATCTTTGATGGGGCTGATATTGAGGCCTTGTTTTTTTTTATCTTAGTACTCATCATTAGCATGCTTTAAGGTGGGTTCCATAATGCCGTTATCAACCCGGTTGCAGCTCTTGTTAACACAAGGGTGAGTGTGCCATGGCCACTTTCTGTTAAATGAAACAAAAAGTAATGAGCAATCAAGGAGACATTCATTGGGTCTGGAAACCCTGGTAGAAGTCATTTAAGTGCCATCTATGGGAACATTTCTCAATCCATAGGTACATGTAACAAGAGACCGGATGCATTTGCATTTGTATCCCTAGATACTTTTCAGGCCCTTGGATCCAGCTAATAGAAGATTCTTTTGTTTATTTGAAAGTGACCACATCTTCACAGAGAGATTTGGGGTTCTATTAGCTATTACTGCCGCGATTGCTAGCATTTGTCTTTTGTATAATTTTTTCCCCAATTTCAGTATAGTTATTCTGTAATTTTTATGGGTGGGAGCTCTTATTTTACTAGCGTTTTGCTTTTGCTCTAAATTGTAAATAACTAGTGAAATGGGCCGATGGCACAATCTTCTATTTCAGGATTTTAAACGACTTTGCATTATGTGTTGTCTCATTGGAGTGATACTTGGGACGAGGATCAAAATTAAATTACAAACCAACACACTTGATGTGCAATGAAATATGTATTAATTTCTCACTTTTCATAAAATTATATATATATATTTTTAATACTTTTTTTAATTTTTTAATTTATGAACATCGGACACACGCATAAAATTTTAATTACGATCAATTCATAAAATTAATAGTATATTTAGAATTTTGACCCCCTATCTAATTACATGTCCCTGCCTTAAGCAAGGGTGACTAAGCAAGAGTTACTAGATTAGAGCCTGAGGCATAGCCCCGCGGATGAACTCAAGTGATGGGTCTAAAGACTGCAGTTAGAGGGTCCGGCCTTTTTAAGTGGGGCCTACCTACAAAATCCAAACCGTTCAAGTATATTGTCCTACTATTTTTATGGTTCTATGTGAACTTTCACTCCATTCGTCAAAATCTAAAGAAACGACTATTTGTCTTTCTTGTCTTTTTATTTAGCTAGGAGATAAGTTAGGATATTCATCTAATGTCTTTTGTATATGGTGGGTGGGACTCACATGGGAGTTGCTGGAGTGGCATAAGGTATGACTTGCTCTCCATATCTTGTGTTCATAACCCATCTTAAATTTGGCGAATGTGCATTTGTGTGGGTGTAGCATACCACCCGTAGAAATAGTCCTATTGGGCCAAAGACCTTACAATACGGGCCTACAGATGAATCAAATAGATAGGCTCCAGCCCAAAAGAAGAAAAGATAAAAGATGAGATCTCTCATCAGTCAGTCATCTTCGTTTCACTTTCTGTCTCTTATTTCAACCATGAAACCCTTCTCTCACTTGCTAGTAGTCTGATGAGAAATAGTCCTAATAGAAAGTTATGCAAATGAGTAATGCTCGTAGCTGGAAAGCATGGATGAGATCAGTCCATTCAATTTCAACAGGCCCCACATTGGCTGTTTGGAGCCCCACCCAAGAATTGGGAATTCTGTAGTATGATCTTAGATAGAGAAACAGCTGCCATGCACAGCGGACACTATCAATGGTCTGAATAACCTTTTTGGTCCAACATCACAGGACTCCATGTCCATGATTTACGTTCCATTAAAGCTATATTTGGAGACCCACATACTTGTCATTTCATCCTACTTAGACGCAAGAGCTACCAAAAGTCTCTCTCCTAAGAAAATGTTAAATCCACATGTTCTTCTTTCCACAGTTAACTCAAATACACCTAAGCCTGCTTTAATTAGTAACTAATCGTTAATCTCCAACTAAAACTACCTCTTTACTCGGCCAAACCCACAACACAGACACAAAGGATTCTTACATTCTCACTGTCACAAATACACTTCTCTGCAAATTATCATCATCTCAAGAAAATTTATCCGCATTTTTTTAAAAAATTTACTGACTTTTCTTGTGATATTACTAGAAAATCTCACAAAAGTAAATTAATTTTGATGATTTATTAAAAGGGTTTCTCACGACATGTTTAGTTTTTTTAATATTTTGAAAAACATCGCGATGTTTATGAGAAATCGACGATTTCTATTAATATGGCAATATTTTCAAAATATCGTTAATACTTGTGACACTGCCCTTCCTCATGTTTCAAACTTGAACAACCGTGGAAGTGTCTCTTTTATCATGATGGAGAGAAATGAAATGAATTGCCGTTGATTTTCTTTTCTTTGCCTTTGTTCTTTTGATTTCGGGAAAAAAAAAAAAAAAAAAAACCCGAATAGAGTAGAGAATATTACAATATGGCAAAAGTAAGAGACCAAGATCAAGAAGAAGATGGAGAAGGAGAAGCAAAAGCACGAAATCCCAAGAGACTAAGGGAGTTGGGATTGGCTTGCATGCTAAACACTGAGGTAGGGGCTGTTCTAGCTGTTATCCGGCGAACCCCAGATCTTTCTTCGCAATTCCTTCCTC
The DNA here is from genome assembly GCA_003546025.1 of Camphora micrantha. Taxonomy (NCBI): domain Eukaryota; kingdom Viridiplantae; phylum Streptophyta; class Magnoliopsida; order Laurales; family Lauraceae; genus Camphora; species Camphora micrantha. The sequence continues at coordinate 24,427,371 of QPKB01000004.1, forward strand.
AACCTGAAGAGAATATAGACCCGGCCATCCTCAATTCTTTGAGATCATTGAGGGCACTTCTCTTCAACCCCCTGCAGGAATGGCACAACATTGATCCCTCTTTCTACCTCTCCCCCTTCCTCGAGGTGATCGAGAGCGACAACATCCCGGCAACGGCCACCGGTGTCGCTCTCTCCGCCATCCTCAAGATCCTCAAGCTTGAGATCTTCGATGAGAAGACACCGGGCGCCATAGATGCCATGCACTCAGTGGTGAACGGAATCACCAATTGCCACCTTGAGACCGCCGACCCCATCTCGGAGGATGCTGTCATGATGAGGATCTTGCAGGTAGGTTCAGCTTTCCCGGTTGATGAAACAATCACAATCAACTTTTCTCAGCTTTTTTATGACTTATATTTCTAAATCCTTCTCGTAATGAAAGTTTCAGTTATCGATAAAAATAAAAAAAAAAAAGACTTATATCTCTAAAAGCGGTTAAAAATGAAGAAAACTATACATAAGAATATCAAATTATCTCTCGGGCAAATGGGACATGAGTAACCACCCATCCTCCTAATAATTCAAATTCTAGGAATGTCAAGGTCCCGTAAATTCTCCTTTCACCTTTTATTGATCCTTTGTTGGAGACTACTTAGACCATAAATTCCTATGTACATTTGATTCAGATGCTAAAAACCAGCTCACCAAAAATTATTAATTATTTTCAATTGCATTCCTTTTCTTAATGTTTCGAGCAAACAGGTTCTGCTGGCAACTATAAGGAACCCAGCGTCCGTCCTGCTATCTGACCATGCTGTTTGCACCCTTTTGAACACTTGCTTTCAAGTGGTTCAGCAGTCGGCGAGCCGGGGGGACCTGCTGCAGAGGAGCGCGAGGCACACAATGCATGAGATGGTCCAAGTGATATTTGCCCGACTGCCGTTGGTTGAGAGTTCAGAATTGGACGTGGAGACTAGCACAAGCATTTCCTATGGCGCACGGTGCATGGGAGATATTTTCCACTTCCTTTGTTCATTGTTGAATGCGGTGGAAGTGGTGGATGCAGATGGGATGCAGACTACAAATACTGATGAGGATGTTCAGCTGTTCGCGCTCATCTTGATCAATTCCGCCATTGAAATGAGTGGAGAAGGTATTGGAAAGCATCCAAAGCTCATGCGGATGATCCAAGATGATCTCTTTCATCATCTAATCCATTATGGATCTCATTCGAGCCCGCTTGTCTTGTCCATGATTTCTAGTACAGTTCTCAACATGTATCACTTTCTTCGAAGGTAAGCAAATTTTCTACTAGCTCCCATAAAAATTAAAAAGAAGGTAAAAAAAGTAACATGTTCATAGACAATTAAGTTTTCTTCTAATCTGTTGTCTTGCCTCTGGTATTAAGACTACAAAACCACCATTTTATGGTAGGCATTCCTTTTTAGGACCAACCTGAATAGATGTCAATCATGGTGTGTGTAGGGGATGGAATAATCTCAATGGAATGTGAGGATGTGAAAACTACCAACCCATTGCATCAACCCAAGTCTTGGATCTTTGGCCCGCCAGCCCATCCTGAAAAAATCTTCTATGAAATGATGAAGAAAAATAAAAGCTGCACTGGACAAAGATATATATTTTTTCCATTTATTTTTAGTCCAATGGCAATGAATGATTTAAAAGGGCTTAACTTCATCATGGGTAACCAACGCCTCAAAAATAGGATGATGGACATCATAATCCTTTCCTATGTAGGTTGTACTTGTAATTTTCTTTTATTATTTATTTTTACCATTAACTCAAGTTATACCAGTGTAAACTGTTCTCACTTCTCATTATCTTGTTTCTTATAATTAAATAATTTATCGAACTCTCTTTTATATTATGGGATCGGTAAAAAAAAAAAAAACAAGATACATTTAAGTGTGAAATTTTTCCCAATCACACAAGTTGAATTGCTCAACTCAATATTATTCAAAACTGCATAAGATTTGTGTACATTCAAACACATCCTCACTAACAAGAACAAAATCAGCAAAGATTACAATAACATATTCTAGCTTTTGCAGATCACTAAGGCTCCAACTGGAAGCTTTCTTCACACATGTGCTGCTTAGAGTGGCAGCAGGAGGCAGCTCAGCTCAACTTCAGGAAGTAGCAGTTGAAGGAATCATAAGCTTCTGCAGGCAACCCACTTTCATAATCGAAGCATACGTAAACTTTGATTGTGACCCAATTCGCACAAACTTATTCGAAGACGTCGGCAAAGTCCTTTGCAAGATTGCATTTCCAATAAGCAGCCCATTATCCAGTATGCAGATTCAGGCCTTCCAAGGCCTAGTTGCAATGATTCACAACATCGCAGACTACATGGAAAATGACAAGAAGCCACGCCCAGAATCATATGCATTGGAAATTCCTGATTACCAGCCTTTCTGGGTTGAAAGATGCGAGAACTACGATGATTTGGAGACTTGGGTCAAGTTTGTGAGAGTAAGAAAGTTCCAAAAGAAGAAGATTATGATTGCAGCAGACCATTTCAACAGAGATGTGAAGAAAGGATTGGAGTTCTTGAAGCTATCCCATTTGGTATCAGAACCTCCAGATCCCAAGAGCTATGCCTACTTCTTTCGGTACACGCCTGGTCTGGACAAGAACATGATTGGTGATTTTCTTGGTGACCCAGATGAGTTCAACCTACGAGTCCTCAAAGATTTCTCAGAGACATTTGAATTTTCTGGGGTGATACTGGACACTGCTCTTAGAACTTTCCTTGAGACTTTCAGATTACCTGGAGAGTCACAGAAGATACAGAGGATTCTTGAAGCATTTTCAGAGAGATTCTACGAGCAGCAATCATCAGAGATGTTTGTTAGCAAGGATGCTGTTTTCATCCTTTGTTACTCTCTCATCATGCTCAACACTGACCAACACAATGCACAGGTGAAAAAGAAGATGACAGAGGACGAGTTCATCAGAAACAATAGAGCCATCAATGGAGGAAAAGATCTCCCCAGAGAGTGTCTTTCTGAGCTCTTCCAATCCATTTCAAACAATGCAATCACACTCTTTGGGCAGTCTTCCACCTCCATGGAGATGAACACAAGTAGATGGGTTGATTTGATGAAGAGATCCAACGTTGTAGAACCTTACATTCTCTGCAACTTTGAGCATCATTTGAGCCGAGAGCTATTTGCCTCAATTTATGGTCCTTCAGTAGCAGCTCTCTGCGCGATTTTCGAACATGTGGATGAAGATGAGATTCTCCATGAATGCATTGATGGGTTGATCTCTATTGCTCGAATCGCTCAATTTGGACTACATGACATACTCGACGAGCTCCTTGATTCTTTGTGCAAATCGACTACTCTGTTGAATCCATATGCCTCAGCAGAGGAGACGCTTTTCGCATTCAGCAATGATTTGAAGCCGAGAATGGCAACTCTTGCAGTTTTCACCATTGCAAACAAGTTTGGAGATTCGATTCGTGGGGCATGGAGGAACGTGGTTGATTGCCTGATGAAACTGAAGAGGCTAAAACTTCTACCCCAATCAGTTGTAGAACCAAATACTGCATCTACAACTACTCATGATCTTTCAAAGCAATCCAAATCAGAATCAAGTGTGACCTTCCCTTCCACTTACACAGGACTTGGTAGCAGTCGCAAGGCTTCTGGATTGATAGGACGTTTCTCGCATTTTCTAACACTTGATAGTGGTGATGACTCTATGGCCTCTGGTGGAAGTGAGTTTGAACAGAATCTAAAGATAATTCAGAAATGTAGGATTGGAAGCATCTTCAGTGAGAGCTCAAACTTGCCCGAAGAATCGTTGTTGAGTCTTGGTCGTGCTCTGATCTTTGCAGCTGCAGGAAAAGGTCAGAGATTTAGCACTCCAATCGAAGAAGAAGAAACAGTTGGTTTTTGTTGGGAACTTCTTATCACAATCACGTGCGCAAATCTTCACAGATTCCTCACAATCTGGCCTTCTTTTCATGACTTTCTGCTAGCAGTTGCTCAATTTCCTTTCTTCTCTCCTTGCCCATTTTCCGAGAAGGCCATCATTGGTCTCTTCAAGATCTGCCTCACACTCCTTTCTTCCTCCCAAACTGACAAGATTGCGGAGGAGCTCATCTTCAAGTCCATAAATCTTGCTTGGAAGATAGAAAAAGAAATTCTAGACACCTGTTGTGAGAGTATCACCCAAAGCATAAGCAAAATTGTCTCTGAATATGGTGAGAACTTACAGACCTTTCTCGGTTGGAAGACAAGTCTCCACCTTTTATCTCTCACAGCTCGACATCCTGAAACTTACGACGAAGGAGTTGAGACTCTGATCTTCTTGATGTCCAGTGGATCCCTCATCACAAAATTGAATTACGCGGCTTGCATTGATTGTGCATTTGGGTTTTCAGCATTGAAGATTAGCTCATTGGAAACGAGCACGAAACTAATAAACTTGATGGCAGATTCTGTGCCTATGCTAGTCCAATGGTATCAATTAGAGTATTCAGACCCAGAGAGCCATTGCAGCAATTTCAGCAGCACAAGCAGTTCTTCCATGGAAGATGGGATGAAACCCAACAGTAGTTTAGCAGTGAACTTGTTCACCAAGCTCGCAGACACATTGAGGAAGACGAGCTTGGTGAGGCGAGAGGAGATACGGAACCACGCAGTTGCGGCATTGAAGAGGAGCTTCTCATCAGCAGATGAATTGGGTTTTACGCCTTCTAGTTGTATAAACTGCTTCAATTTAGTGATCTTTGCCATGGTTGATGATCTCCATGAGAAGATGGTGGAGTACTCAAGGAAGGGGAACACAGAGAAGGAGACAAAGAGCATGGAAGGGACATTGAAGATGGCAATGGAGCTTCTTGTGGAGGTGTTCTTGCAGTTCTTGAAGCTGCTTTCACTGAATCCTAGTTTTCGAACGTTCTGGTTGGGAGTGCTAAGGAGGATGGACACATGTATGAAGGCCGATTTGGGGGACAATTACGAGTCGCAGTTGCAGTTCTTAGTACCAGAGCTGCTGAAGAAGATGATAACAGTGATGAAGGAGAAGGAGATACTAGTTCAAAGGGATGGTGATGAGCTATGGGACATCACCAACATCCAAATGCAGTGGATAGCTCCTTCTGTTAAGGAGCTTTTTCCTGAAGATGATTCCTAAATGATATTGGAAAGAACTGTAGCTGAGTGATTTACCCTCCAACATGGGCAGTCTTGAAGAGTTGGCTGAAGCAATACTTATTTTAGATCAGCTCAGTTTTGTTGAAAAACTTATTTATTCTAGATCATTTTTCAGTCATCTAACATGAGCCAAAAAGTTGCTGTGTTTGCATTTGGATCTTCAAAAACTGAGTGCAGGGTAAGTAGGTTCATGGATTTGAATAACCTTAGTTATTAAATTATTGTTATGGTTTGTTTTGTTCTTTGCATAACCAATTACAGTTAAAATTTACCTGAAATCTTGCCTGCAGGATATAAACCTTAAAGAACAGATTTATCCTATTTTTTGTATGTTGATTTGCAATGATCAGAAGATAGTTGTATGTGGTGTGCCTCCCCCTCATTATGATTAAACATTTCCTGAGTGGTTAGGCAGTCATCTCACAGTTTTCTTCAAGCTCCTAGCCTTTAAAATAAAACAAAACTTTGCTTGTACTTCCTTCCAGCAAATTGTCTCAGCTCTCAATACACAACCAATTTACACATGAAAATGTTGTATTTAAATGCTAAAAATAAGAAGGCAACTCCAAAAATGCCATCAATTTGGCCACACCATCTACTTGAAATGATGCAAATCAATCAAAATTATAGGTTTAGTGATTTTTTTATATATAGAGAGGTTTTTTCAAAAAGGCTCCCATACTTTTGTTTTTAATAAAACCTCCCCAGTCTGACAAAGAAACAATAGCTTTGAGTTTCTGTAGTCAAATAACAAAAATACCCTTCTGTTTAAGTGTAGCAAATCTCATTAACTCAAGTTAGATGGAGGCTATATAGATGCATGATGACCAAGGGAAGCAGATGGAAAGGCTTGGATTTGGGTTAGGCAAAAAATATATAATATCAACCAATCAGATAATCCTACCCCTAATTTTTTGATCCTTTATGATAAAATTTAATGGTGAATAATGTTTAAAATAAAGTGAAATTGGATTATAAAGGGTTGAATTGGTCGAAGTTGGGCCGCCCACATGAAAGCCCAAAAGAGAGCATGCGTTAACAGGGTCATTTTGTCAAAATCATCATGATTGGAGTCATTTGAGTAGAAAACCAAATTTGGAGACTAATTAGTTACTTCTTGTACAGGCTAACTATTAGTGAAGAAGGTTTTTAACAAGAACACAAAATATAAGGGCCATTAAAAAAAAAACAACAACTTCACTTTATTTATAGAGTAAAGATAAGAAAGAATATGGGAAGTTTGTAAATAGATCCATCAAATTATCTTCCTTGATACATCATATTATACCCTTTTGGCTCTATTTGCTGTAACTATTGGACAACGTACAAAATCACCCAAACACGAAATAGCCATTTTTAGCTATCATGTCTATTTTCAATGCACCTATGGGGGGATGTTTGTGAGGTGTGTTTCCATGGAAAACATTGATCGAAAGTAATTCTCTTTTAACTGTAATGTATGAACACATTTCGTCGTTTTCATTTATTATGTGGAAAGCAGATTAGGACGCAAGAGGCAGAGACAGGCAAAACACCAAAAGGAACAAACAAAATTTACTGCAGAGCTTGTTTCGTAGTACAAAAGAATAAAAACTGAAGCAGTAGAAGATGAAATTCTCATGCAACTTTGCTTTCCATTGTTCTCAGTCAGTGTCGACATATTTTGATCTTTCCGAGCGTCTGTTGATTTCCACTATGCCATTGCCGCTGCATTTTTTATTTTATTTTTTTGCTACAAGGTTTTCTAATCATTTGGGTTGGATTAATTCCTCCGGATTCAAAAAAAAGCCGGGTAAACTCCCCTGTAGTCGAGTATGGTAATATAGTTTCAAACCCATAACATTCGGGGTGCAAAACGTGTTCCTAAGCCAAAACTATCCGTTGGAGTTATCCACGTAAAAAAAAAATAACAAGGAAAGAAGTGGCAATATGAAAATGGGAGGCAGGGTGTTATTTGAAATTTGGAAAAGGTGCCAGAGGGAGAGAGCATGAGGGTGGCCGTTTACTTGAGTTGGTGATGCCGGACAAGGAGAGTATAGATGGATGACCCAACCTGATCCTATTTTCTGCCCTTTGGGGCCATTTGTCATTAATGCAAGGGATGGGAAAATGGTTTTACGTATGTTAATCTTATGCATGCAAATGTTGTACATGTGAATTACATTACCATGTTTGTCAAAATCACTATTTTAATATATAATGAGTACATCCAACGATTTTAGATGTGTTTGATTGTTTTAACTATTTTGTATAAAATATTCAAGATCCATGATGATTTAAGATATCAAATTAAACTACTTGACTCTTATCATTAATATGATAATATTGACCAGGAGGTTCACGAATTGGAGACCACAAAAACTGTAGAAAATTAGATCAACGGATTGAGGTTTTTTTTTTTTTTTTTAATGTGTTCTTACAAATTGCTCAAAATCTATAAAGATTTAGCTCAAAAGCTTGCTTGTGTAATACTACGAAAAAAAGAAGACTCGGATATCCGCTACATATAAATATAAGTCCCAAGGTTAGGGGTTGTGTGGGGGTGTGGTCAAATTTGAAAATCTTCTTTCGTAAGGAAAAAGTGCTAAAAATGTAGGTTTTTGTTAGAGGCTACGGCTACACCAAAACGTAAGAAAAAAACAGGTGCAAAAAATCAAATCTTACTCGGCTACTTTTCTGTGGATTTCCTCTATAAAAATGTGCAACAAAAATGTGCGGGCCTAAAGGTCTTGAAGTTAATTAGTTTGATAAACAAATTGAAAAACTTTGATTATAGATATAAAACCCACAAGAATTAAACAAAATAAGAGTGGTTGATGGAATTTGATACTACCACCAATTGAATAATCAAATGCAATCACCTAGTGAAGCATACATATATATACTTGCACTTTTTTACAAGTGGAAGATATTGTAAGGTTTCACACCTATTTTAATGTAAAAATGACCTTATTTACGTATCATTCTCACATATCAATTTACACATGCATAAATGAGAACATAAAGATAGATGTAAATTATATATATATATATATATATATATATGAGGCAAAGAAATAACTCTTTAGGTCAAAGTCAAACCCATTCGATTCAAACCCATTCGACAGCATCAGCATCACTTAAGAGGACCATAGTTTGTCGAGCTAAAACGCACGCTAAATTTCAACCACTTTAAAACTATGTCTTCTTTCTGGCAAAATACCCCTCTATTTTTCTAATTGTCTTAGTATCCAAATATTGCTTTTGATAGTATCATTGCCACGTTCAAGGATAACTCCATCCCACCATATATGAACACTCATTTAATTTAAGGGCTTGTTTGGTATCTCTACTCTTTTTTTTATAGATCCATCTAAAATAGAGCAATTAAAAAAAGAGCCATAAAAAAAAGAGGCTAGAATGAAAAAAAAAACGCGTTTGGCAACGCACGAATCTATTTTAAATACCCCGCCTCTATATTTTAAGTCCCAAAAGCTCTATTTCTCATTTGCCCACTTTTGGAGCATTTGGATTTTAGAGGATTTGCCTCTAAATGTCTAAAGCAGACAGAGTCTAGAATTTTATGCCAAACGCTCTAATTGTTCAAACCTCTATCCGATTTAGACATTTAGAGAAATAGAGGCATGAAATAGAGATGCCAAACATGGGCTAAGAATTGCTACTTTGGTTGAGTGTCAGCATTACGTTTTTCACATTCTAAACAAATTGGGGCACATGACAATCACTCAAGTTAAAGAGCAAGAGGTCCTACATTGATTAGGGAGGCATGATGAAAATGAATTCTCTCTAACCCTCTTAACATAAATGCTTTTTAGTATGGCTGTTAAAATAGATGATGCGAAAGAGAGTGGATATTTTAAGTTAATTATAAAAATTTTAACAGAATTCATGTAAAGGTTATGATAAAGTTTTATATTGGTTGTCAATCTACCTAATGTAACCTCCCTTTATTTGGGCTTTGGGCTGGCAGTGAAAAATGGCAAAATGGAGACTTGCTTATAAAGTAATTTGTAATTGTTACATCAATGAGATTAAATGAAATAGTTTACAGGTTAGACATTAAAACTGTTATGTCCTATGGAGTAGAATGTTGTTCGATCAATAAGTTACACATACATAAAATGAGTATAATAGAGATGTGAATATTGAGTTGGAGGTATAATAAAACTAAAAAAAGATAAAATAACATATGTGTGCTTTCAAAAGCATTTAAGGACACCACCAACAGATAATATAATAAGAAAAACCTATTTAAAATGATTTGCACATGTTCAATGCAGCCACCAATAGTACCGGAGAGTAAAGGTTTTTGCTATTGGTCTACAGAAGAGAAAGAATAGATCAAAGAGGGCGTAGATGAAAGTAATATAAAATATATTAATAACGACAACCTATTCAAGAATTTGGCTCAGAATATATCAAAATGGAGAAATAGGATTTATATAGTCAACTCCAATATAGTTGGGATAAGACTTTGATGATAATGACGATAACGATGACGACTTGTAAAGATTTTCAAGCATCTTCCATTAAATTCAATTGATATGATTGAAATTATTTGTATCAAATCTAACAATATAGGTTGAAAACTTCTTAAAAAAGTGTATAAATAGCATTAAAGAAAAGCAGTTGGAAGATTAGTGGAAAGTGTAAAAAGTCTATTTAGCAATTAAGTACCCCAAATGAAATGGTGAGAATTAATCTTTCCAATTGAATACCATAAAATCAATTGGTGAATTCTTAAGTTGCACACTAAATTAACATTTACTCTTGTCCAAGAGCTCAACTTTTTTCTTATCTAATTGCTTAAATTCTTGTGGGGGTGGAACTCGGATCACCTTGACCCCATCAACAAAACTATTACCTTACTTTGACTAAAGTTACATATGTGCACCATCTGATTAATGAACTTTTATAGCTTTGGACTGAGAGAAACCTCTGAGTCTAGCCCACACGGAGACTCAAAAAAGCTACTCCGACGTGGCAACCACGTCAGCTTTGAGCACGTGAGGTGGCTCCACTCATTCAATTTCCAACCTGACTGCCGTACCTCTGCAAGATCCGAACCGTCAATGACCGGGGAAGCGTCAGGGAATCTCCTCTATAGACCGCCAGATGCCCCCCGAGATGTGCGCCAGGAACGACACGTGTACGTCCTTTTTCTGACAAACGAAATCATTACAAGGTTAAAGTCACGCAAAACGACAAAAAAAAGAGAGGACTGTGCTAAAATGGTTGAAAAGGAGCGAAGGGAGGAGAGTAAATCGTAACTCGATTTGGTAATCGACGACTCGGGGTTAGATTTAAACCCAACCCAGATGCTGACGTGGCACTTCGACAGTGACATGCGAATGATGTGTTTAACGGCTAACTGCTGCCGTTAGGTGCCGCTGGTTTCTTGCAGTGGGAATTGGTAGTGGTGGTTTACCGTTAGGTTACGGTTAGGATTGGATCCCCAGGGGCGGGGCCCTCGACTAGAGTCGGTAACTCAAAAACTCGGCGAGTTGGAAAGACCGAGGCCGTGATTGATATCGTGGAGAAAGACTCGTGTGAACCAACGGTCATGGATCAGGCTAGCTGATCCTGTTCCTAGTTGAAAATATCTTATAGCTGTGTAAGTAGGGATGGATACAAGCTGATTGAGGTATATAACCTTAAAAAGTATAAACTTCAAGTTTTACAATTATTCTTAATAGAAATTCACTGGGCACATAGTAATGAATCCATTGCCCATAGTGTTAGTTTGTTAGGGTATGTTTGCCCGCAAAAATTCTATCAGGTCTTGTTGCAGAGTTTTATGAATTCCCTAATTGTTGTCTAAAGTTTGGTTTTATAAATGTTCAAGTACAATTAAGCATTGTGAAAAATGAATTTATGAGAATTTTACAAGGTAAAAGTGATATTTCATAGGATTTTTTTTTTACTTTATGAATTCTCACTATTCAAATAGGAAATTCAAAAGAGAGACAATTATAGTCATTTCCATTAAAAGTTTTTTAAAAAAAAAATACCTCATAAAAAATACCTTTAACCAATCAAGCCTAAGCTAGGCTATGGATTCCATAATCCACAAATGTGCCTAGCATTTAAGGCATGACAAATGTATTTCCAAATTTATAAAATTATACATCATTTGAAGTTTTTAATCTGGTGATGGATGTTTGGAGGTATAAAATCAAGTTATAACTCAAGATTAAATAAACAAGTACCATACAATCGATAAATTTCTTCCATCAATAAAGAGGCATTACTATATTTATGGAAGAAAATAAAATTTAAAAATCAGATGCTGTAAATATTATAATTTTTTTAAAAGAAAAATTTCTAGACAAAAGACTCTCACATGGCCTCATGTAAACCTCTCCTCCAACAAATACTCATACTTTCAAATTTACTAGTCGTTTGTTTGCACTCATTCACATATATATATATATATATATAATAAGTAAGTGTATGTACTAATTTCAACTAACTTCACAATCAAAATAAGAAATAATTAACCATAATAAAATTCAAAAAAGTATTAAATAAATGTCCCACATGCACACAACATAAACATCGCGAGTTTTTCCTGTTCTCGTTACGATTAATCGGCTTGACACTAACCGGGGTTGGTTGTGGTTGGGGATTGGTCAGCTTCTTAACCCACCATTGATTGAGCTTTGTTTTCTACTTCTCAACCTCGTCTGAAAAGAAACAGAAGATTTTTCCTTCCATCATATATATGTACTAGATATGCATATGATCAAATGGTTAAAATCATGGTATTCTCCGGGCAATCTAGGGCACCTTTTAAAATGTGGACTTTCTTATCTATGGGACTCACTTCCTAACAGCCCATTTATGTAGGTAGGTTGTAGTTAATGGGACATGAAGTATGGGGCCCAACATCGATCAGATAAACCTAACTCTTAAACTCCAAAGTCAAAAAAAAATTATGATATTTCCAAGTGTTTTATGATTGAAACTAACGACGGTGAATGATCAAATTAGTGTCAAAGTTTAGAATAATGCAAGTTTTATGAAGTGCAAGTGAGTGCAAATTGTTTGGGTATCTAATATTCTGGCACTTATGTATATAATGAGGAGTGAAAATGGGGCTCAAATTAAAGTGATTTGCTTTAAGAATGATAAGGATTATACAAGGTTGACCACTTGGTGTGCTCGAGCAATGCCAAATTAAATAGATATATATATATATATGTAAGATTCACCCCTAAATATCTAAACTAATTCTAAATAGTTTAGGATAGTTCACCCCATCCCATAAAAAGGAAAGAGAAGGTCCTTCTGTCTTTTTTAGTTTGGATATTTGCAAAGTAGGTTGTATATGCAAGGACTTGATTTAACCTTATTTAACTGTCAAATTTGAACACACTCCATTGTTTTTTCATAGGGGGTTGTTTGATTACACTCTTTTATCTATGTGATTAGTAAATAAGGTGTAGAAGGAGTGTGTAAATAATGCCACTTTCACATCTAAATAGGTGTAAGATTGTTTCACATCTCCCACGAAAGGACTCCTGTGAATTTTGAAAAATTTGTAAAAAATATTTTTAAAATACAAAGATATCCAAAACGGTTAAATGCACTCACATACTCATGTGAAGACGGTGATCTTGATAAATATAATCATATGTGTAGCATTTGTATATGTATTGTTTGTACGTGTAACGTTTATATATGTAAAACCCTTTTTGTGTAAAAGGAAAATGATCTTCAAAAGAATTTATTTTCAATTGGACGGGCTTGAACGCATGACAATGAAAAGCGAGCGCAATATAAAACATAAAGCTGATGAAATAATTTAAAACCTTAACTCCGAGTACTCAAAATTTAATGATTACATGTATTTGGAATTTGTTATAATAAAATCTCACTGTGAATAATATAAAAAAGAATGTGAAATTAAGATAAGCCTAGATTCCAGGGGGAATTGCGTGCCATCATTGCCATGGGACCAAGAGATTTGGATTAGTAAATGGTTGGCCTAAACATGAAAAAGCAAATATATGACGTTGCAAAAGTGTGTTCATGGAGAATTCCAATCTATAAAATAGGAATAAAAGCATTCTAACTGCCAGAGATCGGATTCAAATACGTTTTCTTCTGCATATATTTACTTGAATTGCAGGAAGAGTCTTCAGAAGCCTCTCTGCTTCGCTGATTTTGATGCATTGCATGCAAAGCCACACGCACACACACAGACACACACACACACACAGAGAGAGAGAGAGAGAGAGAGAGTAGTACTGTGGAAGTCTCAATCCTCCTTTGGCAACATATTTTAACTACATTTTGGGGGTCTCCTTAGCATCCTCAGAAAATTTTTTAGAGGAGAAAGCAGGTGGGTTTTCCATTTCTGTGAGGATTCTGATTTCAGTATTCTCGTTCCTGGTTCAGTGATCTTGCATGCCTTTTGTTTCTGAATGATGTATAGACGTTTTCTTCATCTGGGTTTTTGGATTTGGGCATGAAAGATATCATTTTGATTTTGTTCTCGCGTAGAATCATCAGATTCTTTATGGATCAAATGTAGTTTTCTCATCTGGGTTCTTTAGTTTGTGGCTGGTTTTTACCTGTTCTTCTTCCATGCGCGGTTTTGATCATATTTGAAGTTGTCTTCTACATTTATGATTTTTTACTTTCTTCAGAGCTTTCTCTATTTTATACTCTCTTGTATGGTTTTAGTGATTTCAGATGGTTTTATTGCGCATTAATGGCAGAATCTTTCTTATCAGGGTGTTTTTGAATTTGGGTCATTTTGGTCTTTCATTTTTAGAATCCATCGGCATGATAGAAAGCTTCCATTTTTATTTCTTGAGATTTCCATGGAATGCATACCAATCAATTGATGTTTTCCCTGTTCATTTTCAATCCAGTGAGGACTCTGATTTGGGTTTGTGAATTCCCTATCATTCCTTTAATTGCTTCTACATGTATGCATTTTTCTCATCAGGGTTTTCTCTATTTAAAGTTCTTATATGTGATTTGGGGGATTTCGGGGTTTTATTGTGTATTGATGGAAGTGTCTTTCCCAATTGGATATTTTTCAATTTGGGTTAGCCTTTTTATTATTAAAGTTCTCTATTCAGGATCATCGTTGAAAACTTTCTGTTGTGTTTTTATTTTAGAGCTCCTTCTCAAATTGTTATGAAATGCATGCTCATCATTAATGTTTTCTCTATTGATTTTCAAGAGGATCCTGATTTGGGCTTGCTAATATGCAATCTTTCCTTTCACTGTTTAAGTCTCTTCTTTCTTAGCCCTCTTTCTTTTGATCATTTCCCTTATCCTATTGCCTTCTGTCTCTGTTGATTAACTTGCAGGAAATCTCTGGTGTTTTCAAGAGAGGCTGAGGAGTGGAACAATGCTAAGGAAGAGCAGCAGAACAATTAATAAAGATCAAAGCCAGGGACATCTAATGTCTGATTCTGCTTCTGCTTCAGACTCATCTTTTTCCTCTGATGTTTTGGTGCAAAAGAATAGAATCAGTTCATTTTCCAGTGTCCCTGGTGTTTTTGTAGGATTTACTGCTAAGGTCTTATCAGATTATGAATCAGTCAATAGCCCTACTTCTCCTTTGGATATTAAGGCTTTCTCCAATCTATTTTCTTTTCGGTCGCCAAGATCGGGTCAGCCCCAAAAGAGATGGGGATGCAACAATAACAAAGTAGGCCTTGGCATTGTTGATTCTCTCAATGATGAGACAAAACCATGTGGGACGGTTTTAGGATCTTCAAAGAGTGGGAATATACTGTTTGGCTCTCAGATGAGGATGAATAGCCCATCTTGCCAAGCCCTTGTGCTTAAGTCACTTGATTCTTCTCTAACTCCCAGATCACTGCCAAAAAACTATGCAATTTCTCCACTGAAATCTCCCATTCCCCAATTGGGTAGCTCAGACAAGGTACCGGGATCCCACATAATCAAATTTGAGAATGAGGTGGTTGGAAATTCCCGAGTATGTTTATCTTATTCTGGTAGTTCATCACCACTCCTTAACAGCTTAATGTATTGTAACCCAAAGTCGAAATCTGACAACTTCCAGTTAGCTACTAGAAATACCCAACAGGATTCGGGTCCTCTTCCATTAGTTAGAGGAAGCACCATTTTTGAAAAATTTTCCGACGGGAAATCAAGCTCACTTCCAGTATCCAAAGGTTCCGGGCCCGAATTTATTGGGTCTCTGCCTTCTAGTGAGATTGAGCTATCTGAGGATTATACTTGTGTCATTTCACATGGTCCAAATCCCAGAACAACTCATATCTATGGTGACTGCATTTTAGAGAGCCATAGTGTTGAGTTGGCTGATTGTAATAAGGAGGAAGAGTGGTGGATTGGTTCACCCCAGCTACTTAAGGGATCAGGCAATAGCTATCCATCTGATGATTTCTTGAGCTTCTGTTACACTTGCAAAAAAAGATTGGAAGAGGGGAAAGATATCTACATGTACAGGTTTGATAGTTGGCTTCATTTCCCTTCGATAGCTAATAATGCAATGCTTATGAAATACCAATCACGGTGTTCTGCTATTGTGCTGAGAAATGAGAATGATTTGAATGGATTTCTATTTCCTTTTCTGAAATCACATACTGAATCTTATTTTATCTTCGGAAAATGCTTGGCTTGAATGTTTTACAGGAAGGATGATTATATTCCACTCTTCATTTGGGTGGCAGTGAAATCTGAAACTGTATTAGGACTTGCAGCTTTTTTCTCTGAACTGTATCAGGACTTACAGCATTTTTCTCTTTCTTGCCCCAAATTATTATAGTTTGCTCTTGTCAATTTGATTGGGGAAAGGAAGAAACACCATCCCCAACCTATTTTGGTTGTAGTACTCATACCATATCAAGTGAAAAGCTTGACTGAGAATCATCAATTTTCCAAACTATTCAGATTGATGTGATTTGGATACAGCCATATTCACCATCAGTAATATTTGTTGATTATATTAATGAAGTAACTGACTAAATCCCAGTACATATCCTGCATATATTCTTTGATTAATCTCGTCAGTCTTCTCATTCCTTGCGCACATAGATAGTATTTGATCCAGATCTATCAATTTACAACTTATGATTTTACATCATCTTTTATGCTCAACAGAGGTGAGAAAGCATTCTGCAGTTGCAGTTGCCGCTCTCAAGAGATTTTGTCTGAGGAGGAAATGGAAAACCCCACAAATAATTCTTCCCGATTCTCCCAAACTGGCCTGCCATGAGCAGAGGTTCGGCTTCGCGGTCCCATCAGCTCATGATCAATGAAGTTGCTGAGGTAAACAGCTGGATCATCTGTTTACAAGAAGCTGTTTGTGTGTGAATTGTTATTAGCAGCCATGGATGATCATCATGTACATTTGGGTGTTTACCAATTATGTTTCAGCTTTCGTAATATTGGCAGGCCACAGTTGTTTTCCTCTTTCCCTCTTTTCCATGACTTAAATATGGAAAAGCTTAGACTTTGATCTTAAAATCTTGATTAGAAAGGGTTGTAGCCATTGTTCAGGCTCCCCTGTTATTCACTTTTTTTGGCCTTCTGTTGGTAATAGGTAATGTAACACCTTCTGGACTCAATGAATGAGTTTATTACCGAAATAAGAAGAAGAAGATGATGATGATGAACTAATTTTTATATATTTTATCTTGTTCAGTTCATTTATGATGATATAGCTTGTTTCAAGAGATTCTTTTGGTGGTTGGGTTGTTATAAAAGGAAACAAACAGTTTATTGTTTTGGAATCAAAGTAGGTAGGAAGTTTATTTCGTAAAGATATAATGAATTCTTGAAGTGAAATGGCCCACCAAACCACAGTATGATCCTCTATCCTCCACACATTTTGCTTACTTGTGAATCAAACAATTCCACTGATCCTCAAAAACTGAAACCATTTTCCCCAGATAAATTCTACATCATTCTTCAATCTTGCATACACCAAAATTTATGGCTTCTCACTTGACGGGATACGTTGCAATCAGAATTTTCAATCCTCATCAGATGCTTCTAAATCTTAAGAAAGTCCACGCCATTTTTTACATTCGTTTGCATTTGAAAGACTGGTAACAAAGAAAACCCAGCTACTGAAATCAGGCAGTTAGGGGCATCTTTCAGAATTGAAAGTTGGTAATTGCCTACTGAACATGATAATGACCCCATCCTATCAGCTGTCTGAGCTTTAAGTAGACCCTCATATCAATTGTATGTATGTATGCAGGTCTGTTTTGTGCTGAATCTGAGATTACTGTTAGGACAATCCAACTCACTAGCCATAGTCTTAAATTACACTTATCTCAATGACACTGTTGCCGGTTATGTGGGATCCACCTGTTGCCAATCAATCTACTGTTCGAGGGAAAATAAAGAGCAAGACACATGAAAAACCATGGAACTCTGAAGGCCACAAAATAAAGGGATGGGGTGATCTGATAACGACCAAATTTGCCGCCTCTAATCTATTCTAGGTGCTTTTATGTAGGGGGAATCTAGGTTCCTTGGAAATGAGATCTCTGATGTGGGTGTCATTGAAACCGCTCTAGACCTTTCCTATACCTATTCTCCCTGTGGTGGAATCAGTAATGGCATCCATCCAGGAGGACCATGATGGAGCAAGACCATTGGTCAGTCTTATTTGTTAAGAGTTATAAGGTAGACTTTCTAATTCAATAAAATTCTTGAGGTGGTGTTATAGTTTCTATTTTAAGTTGCTGTAGTGAGGTTTCATATTTGTAGTTTTAGATATTAAGTCTCCTTGGCTTATTATCCTCGAACTCGCGGCTGGGATGACTCTAATAGCATATTAAATTTCCTTATCTAACCATTTTTATCAAAACCTTGAGGTATTAGTTAAGTGCACTAGCGCTATTTGTCGGTTAACCGTTCATTCTCTGGGTTAGACTGCTGAAAATATCTTCTCAACCTTCCTTTCGCCAAGAGCATGCCACGCAGCTGTAGAGGATTGGTTCCCATTAGAGGTGGTTTTTGACATGATAACTATGAAATTGACCATGTCCTGTTAAAGTCAAAATTTCATGTACCCCACAAGCCTCTCACTCTCCCGACATGCGCATAATCTAAGTGAAATACAATGAATATATCTGCCTATAGAGTGAATCCATTTAAAGATTCACCACTTCAGAGTTCAGACATGCAGCATCTTGGTGGGGGTCCATAGGTCTTTATCAGGTAGACTTAAAAGAGTTTATGAAAAAAGATCAAAGGTGATGCATCTGATAGACAAAATCAGATAAATTGAATCTCTCGATACTGTCCATGTCATGTGCCTTGATTTAATGGCTTGGTTTATAGGCATCAGAGTCATCCGTGGCCCACAAATTTAATGGCTTCATATTAAAAGAATACCAACATTCCATTCAATGGTCCAGTCCATTCGAATGGGTGCCAAACCTTGAGATCATTGACTATTAGGGGATCCTTTTAAGTGCATGATTTGGATGGGTTGCTAGGTGGGCTCCACCAATAGTTCTCATAGAAGCACGGTGAGAACTAGTTGTGATCTGAATATTTTTGAGATATATATAATATCAAACATTATATGAATATCATACATACTATTATACCATTAATATATTGATAATATATAATTTTTACATCATCATATATAATCAGATTTTATACATATAATAATGTTCTTCAGCTTAGAGTGGGTCCGGTTGTCCTATACATTAGACTCATGCTGGCTTTAGGTTCGATTCAAATGATCTACCTAACTTGATTTTGAGGGGTAAGGGCACATTTGTTTCATATAACAAGAATTTGTCACGTTGGAAGTTTTTTTTATAGTACAGTTGTTTCCTTGTCATTTAAAAATACTATGTTTCTTAGTTAGAATTCTAAATTCTAACCACCAAAAGTTACAATATCCTTTGGAAGTGGTTAAAATTAAAGGAACAAAGTTGGATATGCCATCAAACAACCTCGCCTTTGAAAAAAAGAAAAATGAATCATAAAATAGGAAATGGATATCCAACCGTGAGCATGGTAATTCCGATCTAATGAAAGTCAAGCTCCCATATATATCTCTACCTTATATGCTCTACCTCTCACTTCTTTAATAATCATTGTCGGAGCCTACTTGACCCAAATTCCTATTTATTCAATTCCATGGTAACAAATGGGCTTGAGAGCCTTTTATTTGCATTAAATGCATAGAATCAAATATGTCTCTATCTTACATGCTTTATCTCTCATCTCTTCAATAATCCTTTGGTGGAACTCATTTCACAATGAACTCCTATGCATTCAATAATCTTTTGTTTGAGCCTATTTGACCGTGAATCCCTATGTATTCAAAAGTACATAGGAATTCTCGGTGAAATGAGCTCCAACAAAGGATTATAAAAGAATTGGAGAGTGAAAGATATATGGTAGAGATGTATATGGGACCTCACTTATCTAGGTATTGAATTACTAAGATGATGGCTGTATATTCATTTCTCACTAAAAGAAGGGAAGGAATTTAATGATCATTTTTTTTGTTTATATCCACCTTTGCTTCTTACTTGCAAGCATTTATGAAAATGCAATCAATCCTATGTATTTAATTACATGAAACAAACATGCCCCGAGTATGCAATGGAATTCTCCTTCTTCCTTTTCTTTTGTTTAATGAACCCCTAATTCACAACCACCATCAGATATGGTCAATGGACTCCACCATGATTCCATGTCTCTTGTAAGTATTCCAATGCCAAACAAAAAGGCAGCCGTTGTCTACCTAGTTTATCTCATTGAACCTATTACATTTCACCTAAAACAAAACACAATGCATCTATTATTAGATTCTATGCATGTCATTAATTAATTTATTAAACTCTCTCTGATGGGAAATATAATGAAAGAATCAATCTATCAGATTGCATTAGATCCAATTTTGTATTCATCTGATGCCCCTCAACACACCTTAGATTCATTGAATACTACTAGTGAAGTTTAGAATGCACCATCTTATTCTAAACGTGAGAAAAAAATAGATCTTGTGACATGACCCAAAAATGACATTTTAGCAACTCTCACTCACAGCAGGATTCCTTCAGCTTTGGCTTGGCTTGGCCTGCAACAACAATTTTTTTTTATTTATTTTCAAACGAGTGGTCATTGTTGCAGACTTGCAGCCTGTGATAAGAACTAAAGTGCATACTTTGTTGTAGGAAATGGTGATTTAGGTTGATTTTCATTTGTCACCGCGCGCTATAAGGAAGACTTCTTTCACCTTTTCCTTCTTCTTTCTTTCTTTTTTATGGAATGGGCGGCCTAAAGCCCCTCGATTGTTTGCTTGGTGACCTTTTTTGACTTGGATGTTTCCCTTTTTTATCGTTTTCATTCTCGTATTGAGTAAGGCAACACTTTGATAGCTCAGTGTCGGCAACTCCTATTACGGGGATGGATGTCCCAAGATTGATCCCTGCACCTCACTTTGTCACCGAAAGTAGCAAAAAATAAATAAATAATACTGGGGCTTATTTGTTTGCCATGAAATAGAATATAGATAGAGTAAAATAAAATTTAACTGTCGTATTTTTTAACTAAAAAACATGTTTGTAGAGATTGTAAGCAACAAGTATGGATAGCTTGGTGGCCATTCGTGTCATCTTGCAATATCCGCAAGTATGTTTTTTTTTTTAATAAGAAGATGCGATCGTTAGATTTTATTTCACTCTATTTTTATTCTATTTAATGATAAATACAATCATTATATTTTATTTGAGAGTTCGGGGTTGTTTGGTATCTCTAAAAATAAGGGTTTTTTTTTTTTTTTTTTTAATTAAGAGCTTGTATACGCATTATAGCATTTGGTAAACTTCTAATTATATTTTCTGATTTTAGGTCTTATTGAAAAATTAGAGCTTTTGCCTCTAAAAAATAAACTAAGGGAGGGTACTTTTTTTAGCTAAGTAAATGGAGGTGGACAATGCAGAAGTTATGTATTTTGGATGAAAATAATTAATATATTTTTTAAAATGATGCAAATGACGGGTTCTATATTGTAATTTTTATAAGATGGGCCCTAATCACCACAATTCTTAAAGGTGGGCACCAATAACCTCATGAAACAAGAGGGTTTTTTTTTATAATTTTACCAAACACACTAATCATAAACTAGAACTTAAAAACTAGATTTTTTTTTAATTTTAGACCTTAATCTAATTATCTCTAATTAATTAAACAAGAGTTTCCAATCAACCCATCTGACAGGAGTTTTTGGTTAGGGGAGTAGCTTCCTTTGAGCATTTGGACTTCTGGGTTTAGTTACTAGATTTCTGAAAGTCAACGCACAAGTCACTTTTGGCGTCTTGAATTCTCAAAAGTCCAAACTTGGGGGATGACATTGGGTGAATATCAAATTTTCCTTGTCATCTAATTGAGTTTCTAGGAATTCTAAGACTTTTTATTTCTTTAGTATTAAAAAATGGAGAATCAAAGGCGAATATGTAAAATGACTAACAAAGAAACTCAAAGTTGAATTAAAGAAAGATGAGAATGAATACTCAATCATCACCGTAGTAATTCAAATCCTTGGAAAGTCAAGGTCCCACCTACAATCTATTTTGCAAACTTATATCCTTCACCCCACCCCTCTTTAATAATCCTTCGCTAGAGCTTGACCATGAATTCTCATGTATTGTATGTAAACAAACAAGCCCTCAAAATGTATTCCTTTCCTTGAAAAAAAGAGTGGCTATAGTTGTCCTAAAACAGGGTTCTCAAGTTGGAACATAAGGATTTAGTTAAGTTTTGGATCCGAGTTTCTAATAGATCGAAAAACAGGTTCCTACCTGCTATTTTCGAGATAAGAGATTACAGTAGGGGTGGGGATGTAAGTGGGTCTCTGATTCTCCGATTATTCGAAGGTTCCATCTCGTTAAAAACCGAGTCTGGGTCCTTATTTAGGCCCCAATAAGTAAATGGGTCCGAGTCTGGTTCCACCTTGGTTCGGACCCATGGACCCGAGACCCGACATATTACCTAAATTTTCGAAAATCTCTCTTAAAAATCATATTTTTATTAATACCATTCTCTACCTAGATCCAGACCCAGATCTGGACTCATCCCATATATGATTCCAATTCCGGAGCCAAGAAACCGGTTCCGGGTCCGGATCCGGTTCCACCTTTTCCTTAATGGCTCCGGTTCCGGGTCCACCATGGACCCGGACCGGAACCGACCCATTTACAATCCTAGGTAGGGGTGCTTGTTGGCCAGGTCAACCTGGGCCCAGTTCGATTTAGGCTGGTTCTTGGCCTTGGGTAATTTTAGAATCAAATCAGGTCTAGCTCTAACATTTGGGCCCATTTATTATTTGGTTTGGGCTTGAATCAAGTAAAAGAAAGCCCAAAGCCGGCTCAACTAGACCCTCTCAAGAGATATAGCCAAATGGAATTTTAGTGTTTCTGAATGTTTTAGGGTTCTACTGTTTTTTTCATAGTTAAATCTAAATTTTAAGATTGCTTATATTTGAATTAGAAACCTATTTGTCATTTTTCATTGTTAGTATTAATTGGGCTTGGGTCCGATTGACTAAATAAGTAGGTTCGGGCCTAACATGTTTGAGGCAGTCTGGGCTACATTCGGGCACTTGCAGCCCACATCGGGTTTGGCCCCAATATGGGCATTTGTTTCTAAATGGGTCGGGCCTGAAAATGCCTTAGGTGGCCTGATCCGACATGGTTATATGTTTCTTAAAGTCAGGTTGGGCCTGAATCCACCTTCAGGCGGATCCGACCAATGAACACACCCAGTTTAGACACTTGGAATGATAGTTGGAATATTGGACACTCGTTGACCTCTTCATTCACAGAGAGAGGGAGATTTTGCCTTGTTTTACAATCAGGGGAGTAGCTAGTCTTTGGATGAAGTGAACTAGCTAAGGTTAGGCTGCTGTAAACTATGTCAAGTCTTCACAAAGCTTTGATCTTACCCCATAATCCATATGCAATTCTGTGTTCATGATTGGAATATTGGATACTGGTTGACCTCTCTCAAGGGAAGGGCATGCAAGCCTACTTCACCATCACTTCATTGAGAGAGAGAGAGAGAGAGGGAGATTGTCTAGTTTTAAGATCAGGGATTAGTCTTTGGATGGAGTGAAGTAGCTAAGGTTAGGCTGTTGTAAACTATGGCAAGTCTACAAAAAGCTTTGATCTCATCCCATAATCCATATGCAATTCTGTGTTCATGATTGAAGAGGATCTGACACAACTGATTTAGTGCCTCCAACCACGCAAAAGGCTAACAATGGTAGTAGGTTTGCTCATATGAAGATTGGATTTCTTTTTGTTCTTTTTCTCATAAATTAAGAAAGATGCATACTATTAATAAAGTTCAATTGTTTCTTAATTTTATCTTTCCATTCGTTTTCTTTTTTTTTTTTTTTTTTTTGTTATATAATTTCCTTTTCTTGTCAATATAGTTTTTTAATTTCCTTCCTCAGTTAATCCTTTTTTCTACCAAAATGTTAACCCTTTTTCCATTTTTCTCATAAATTACGAAAGACATATAGTATTAGCCAAGATTAATAAAAAAAATTTATTTAATAATTTCATCTTCCCATTTGTTTTCATGCATTTTGTTTTGTGCTTCCTTTTTCTTGTCAATATAATCTATGATGCATGGATACTTCTAAAGGGGCAATATATCGTGTCATCTCGTATCCAATATTTCACTTTTCATGTATAAAATCAATATCCTTCAGTGTCCATGTTGGGTACTCCTTGCCATATCCACACCATATATGCGCATCATAGAATATAATTTTTTAATTTCATTTCTCAATTAATCCTTTTTTCTACCACAAATGTTTATGCTATTCCACCTTGTTCGCACAAATTGTTTAAAATGTAAAACACAACTTTTGTATTTCCTTCATCATTTTTTTTCTTTCTTAATTCCTCTTTGTTTTGTTTTTATTTTCATTAATGGTGAAATTTTTATTTACTTCTAAGTAATTTCCATTTATTCTATTTGTAGTAAGCTATCAATAGAAGGGTCACAAAAACACAAACTCAAGATCTGTACTTAGATTTTCCCTTTTTCAAAAGATTAGTTTGTGCTGTTTGTTTTAGGAGTTCCAAAACTGAATATACAAGAAACTTACCATGACATGTTGTAACAATAAATTAATGCCTTTGCCAACCATACCTTGTACTGATAAATAAATAAGGCTGAAAGGGAGAGGAACAACAGGCATCTCATTTTTTGTCATGGGATGATCTTAACCGTCCATTAGATAAGCCCAATAAACAAAAACATTCTCTACCACTTTCTATGGCCTTCATCATTGAAGATTGTGGTTTGCAGGATTCTAACTGGATCAGAGACTGAAAAAAATACTAGACTGATCAGGGACCCAAGTTAAAATTCATTCACTGGTTTGATCTTGATAATCAAAGAGTGGGCTTCACTTCACAAACTCAAGAATAGAGGATACCATACTTCCTCTACCCGAACCCGACCCGACTAGCATATGACCCAGCCCTGACCTATCATGGGTTTATGATTTGCAATACCCAATTCATGATTGTTAGGTTGAGTCAGGTTGAGACATTTCTTATATCGTCTGTTACAAATCTCCACTACCACTTGGGCAGTATAACTTAAGAAGATTCTGACTAACTAACATGTAATTAGTCACAGACAAGGTGGGGCAGGTCAGGGCAACCAAAATCCAAAACTATCATTTATCTGAGCCAAGTCAAGATCTAAAACCCATACCTACTCCAAACCCGACAACCCACTACTAAACCCACTTGTAATAAGAATGGGCCAGATCGGTTCACCTATTTAACGGAGTTGCTGCCATACATATGAAAGAGGGACCTATAATATTAGGTAGGGGTGTAATGGTTCGATTAACTGTTTGTTTTGGAAAAATCGTTAACCGAACCGTTTTTTACGGATTTCATCAGTTTTTAAAAACCGTAATCGTAACTATATCCTAAAAAATCGTTAAAAATCGAACCGTGGTTAACAGTATTTGATGGTTCAATTACGGTTAATTGACACTTAAAAAAAATTATCTTTGCCATTTGACTCTACAGACAGAACAACACTATTATTTTTTACATACTAAATAAAACAACACTATCATTTTTCACGAAATTAAACACAACTAAAAGTCTAAAATGACACCACAAAACATCTATCATACAATCCAATTCTAGGAAACATGAGACTAGCTAGTATAATCCAACTCACAAAATAATTGTATTATCAGAGGAGAGAATGGAAAAAGGAGCTCAACTTAAGTCATTTTGTTCCATTTAGGCTCCTTAGGTTTTTTTTTTATTAGTGTAACGGTTCGGTTAACCATGTGTTTTGGGAAAACGGTTAACCGAACCGTATTTTACGGTTCAGTTCCATTAATAACCATGAGTCGAGACTGAATACCGTAACCAAACCGTGAGTACGGTTTTTCGATTTTAATAGCCGTAATCGTAATCAAACTGTGAAACACAGTTATTAACCGTTGGTTCAATTCGGTTCAGTGGTTAGACGATTTTCTAAATTTTTTTACACTCCTTTTATTAGGGATGAACCCTTCCAAGTTTAGGTTGGACTCGTATTATACCTTGAGCTGGCCTCATATTACAAATAGCGGACCGACACCTATAATTCACTTGGACCAATCAAACTTAAATTAAAGATCGGACCCAAACTGGACCCAAACTGACTCAAGTACTTATATAATATGAGGCTTCTTTGTTTTATGTAATTGACCCGAACTGGACCCAACAAACTCTAAGTACTTATATAATATGAAGTACGTTTGTTTCAAGTAATTGAAATTCGAAGACTTCTTATTTCTATTGAGAAGTTAAATGAAGGATTGAGGGTGAATATCCACGATTAACCATAAAATAATATTTCCTTTGTTGAAAATTGAATAAAGCAAAAGTGGCAAATAAATAACTATCCATCACCATAATAATTCAAGCCTTAGGAAAGTGAAGGTGAAGGCCTCATCTCCATCTCCACCTTATATCCTTCACTTGTTACCTCTTATCTACACCTTTCAGCTAAGGCTGAACTCCACCATGAATGCCTATGTATTCTATTCAAACAAGTAGGCTTTAGGGTCATTTTTAGGAGTCTGGATCCCTTATTTCAACTGTTTCATCTATCAACATTCACCAATAATATAAAATCTCCTCTGTCTTGATCCTCTGTTTGATATTCGGGAAGCAATTGAGAGGGTGCATTAGCCGGCATGAGATTTTATATAGCTGGCAAATTTTGATAGGATGAAACAAGATCTCCCTTTTTCAACGAAACAGAGCATACTGATTCCATTTTGTAGGTACATTAAGCAATTTTAGTGGAAGAAACCGCCACTCTTATGGGCGCACTTGAATGCTTGTCAAAAAATTGGAAGTGAAGAGATAAACAAGGCTTTGAATGACCTACCTCTATGTAAAAGATTCTGGATACCAATTTGATAACAGAAAGCATTCTTTTAGGAATATCGGAGTTGTAAAAAACTCCTTCGAGGATCCTAGGTCGATCATAGAAAGGCCAATGCCTTCCTTGTTGGGTAAAAGACTTCAATGAGATGATGCGTCTAAACTATTAAATTTTCGAACTATAGATCAATAGGTTAGGATAATTTTATTGAGTCTGAATTTTTCATACAGATAAATTTCACAAACTCTCGTAAAAATCTTTCCATCTAATAGACTTTCATCGTCATAGTACATCCCACTTGGCACAACTAGGGGAGGGCCTTTTTCTAGCCCAGATCTGAACCTCACTGGGCCATAGTAATAGTGGATTCCACTTTTTAAAGCTTCGGGTATTTGGGCATTCTGAGACAGGGCAGCAAGTTTCAGGATCAATCGGCAGTCGGCACTCTCAGAGAGAGAGAGAGAGCTTTGAAGTGTTTGTAAGGGAGAAAAATGGGGGTTCTATTGGGAAGTTTCTGCATTTGTAAGTCACCCTTTCACCAATCTCTTCCTCCTCCTTTCCTTACCACTTCTCAGAGAAGAAATGACAAGAAGAAGATCATTCCAATGGCTTATTTCCGCCCTGAGAATCAAACTGATAGCAATTTCATGGAAAGGAGACCCTTTTTGTTTATGGGTCTTTCAGCTCTCCCCTTTCTTCAATCCAGAGCAAACGCTGTTGAAAGCTTGGTGGAAGGTAAGTTGGGTTTTATTTTTAGCTTCTCTTCTTTTTTTTCTGATAGCCCTTTTTGTTTCTCTTCTGGAAAGGAAGGCTAGTGTTCTAATTGATTCTGTTTAGGAATTCAACATCTCCTTGCTAGTTGATGAGTTGGGCAAACTTGGTTTGGTATCTTTTTTCCTCTCTTTTCTTTCAATTCGATTTTTGGAAGAGTTTGTTGATGAGAATGGTTTTTGGGGCGTTCTCATTTCCCTTTCTTTTTTTTCCCTTTTTCTTTGGGAAAGTAGTTTGTTTGCTGTGATGTATTGTTGCAATGACTTTGTTTCATGCATGGGGGTAGTAAATTAGGTGGGTTATAATCTCTCCCAATTTTTTTTCACCCCCCAAATCAATACTATCATGTAGGCACCCGCACCTTTGATCCTTCCTTCAAGAGCTGATGGGATGCCAATGACCAAAAACTATCAAAATTGACCTCATCCGAACTGAACATTTTGAGCGTTAATCCCCTTAAGATATGGATGTGCATCCAAGTTTGAGTATAGCATTAGATAGCACCTCTTTGCAGTTAGATTTGGAACATCATTCTAGATTGCATTATATACAACGTCTTTATCTCTCTTAATTAATTGATGGTCTTCTAAAGGTCGAGTGCTCCAATCTGGACAAATGTAAGCATGACATGTGTACAAGTCCGATCAAGCTATCACAGAATGATCTTGGTTGCCACTCAAATATGTCAATCCTGGTCATTCAATTCAGAATTCCATTTTCCAGATTAACAATCCTCATGGTCATCTCTTTTGTAATTTAGGCAGTTAGTTCAACTTACCACATATGAAACTAGTTTAGCAAAATCTGTATATGCGGATCTAGTATAGAAATATGTATAAACATAACCCAACAGCTTCATCCCTGATCTATCATGAACTTAAGCTGGTACGTCAAATTTGTCAGCCTTGCAAGGTTTTAAAAGCAAACAGAAAAGAAAAGAAAACCATGTTGCACTATGTTCAAACTTTTTTTTTTCTTTGCTAGATTGAGTCGGTCGTACAATATGTGTGGAATAACCTACCCACCAGGGCTCAATTACTGGACAGCTACGTGAGACGAGACGCCCTTTTTCACTGTGCTGTCTCTTGAATCTCTACAGTCAAACATATTGTTGAGGTCAACGTCCACCCTCGCTCCTGAGCGGTCATAATTGTAGTCGAGCCCTCGCCCTCACCATAAAACCATTGTTGTCCCATTTCCTATCACCAATTGGTTTTCTGTTAAGTGGTAGCTCAATGGGGTGTAAGATCCTACAAGTGGTATCAGAGCCTGGTAGGTTGAGTGTTTGAGTCCCGAGACACACGTTTTGCGAGTTGCGCAGCAGGAGTCGCGGCAGGTGTGTCATTGAAGGAGGGATTGTTGAGGTCAACGTCTACCCTCGCTCCTGAGCGGTCATAATTGTGGTCTAGTCCTCACCCTCACCATAAAATCATTATTGTGCCGTTTCTCATCACCAATTGGTTTTGGGATAAGTGGTAACTCAATGGGGTGTAAGATCTTACACATATTATAGGTTATGAAGATTGTCAGTTAACTTATTAACCTTTCCTCCTCACAAGGGCTATCATGGTCTCATCATCAATGCATATTAGAAATCTTCCATTTGAAAATTTGTGCTTTGGCATTAATGCTTTGTCTATTTAATCAGGAGACAACAGAGTCGTACTATAAAGAGTTTCTGCTTCTTTTGTAATGTCATCCAAATCTGTGTGCATATGTTGCCACTTTGTTTTACTTGGACTATTATTTCTTCTACCATATCATCTGTCTGTGGTTTGTATCTTTTCTCATATATGTTATATTTCTTCATGATTCAGACAAACAAGATAAAGCAATGGCGGAGGTAGGTCCCCAGAATCTTGAAAATATTCAGGGAGTTTCATCCCTCCAACAGGTCTAAATTTTTGTCTGAGCCTCTTCCATGGTTTTTTGCTTTATATGCAACCAAATTAGTATATTGTGATTTTTGTTAACATTGTGTTTGGGTCCTTGCCTATTTAGGGACTGAGAAAGCTTTTCCTGCTTTTTAGGAAATTTAGCATTTAGTAGCAAATGTCCTGAAAATAGGAAAGGATTTTCTTGGGTTTCAAACGGCGAAGAGCCAAACACAAACTGAACTTCTGTTGTGAAACTTCTGAAATGGGTAGCTTTCTTGCCACAGCAAGTACATCAACAAGAAGCTCCGGCAAATCCATTTGTGGGTTTTTTGAATGGAATTGGAATAATCGGGTTAGGTGTGCTTGGAGCATTATATGCGTTATCTCAGAACAAAATGGCAACACTTCAATCAGCTATTGAATCGGTAACCCACTTTCTTCCTAGGTAACTTTATTCTAGAGAGATTGTTTATGTGCAGTGGCATATGTTGTGAGGCATGTGCATAGAGTATCCCCTGGCCTCGAGTGTGTATACGTGAGGCCCATCATTGAACCAAACTGTTGCCTTGACTATCTTGGATACATCTGTTACTGTACATGGTTGTAATTTTATACTGTAGTAGGGTGGTTTGGATTTGTTTTTTATCCTACATAATTACAATTTGTAAATTCAGCTAAAATACTAAAATGCCCTTACTAAAAGTGTGAAATTAAAGGGTTTGGATTGTCCTTTGGGAAGATGTAGTTCATGTTCTATCACTGGGGCCCATCAGATCACAGTGTTGTCTAGGCTCTTTTGCACTTCCCAAATGTGATAATCATGTAATTCCTTAATGGATCATAGTTCTAAACTGAAGGCTGGTTTCAAGAGGGCCCTTTTTATACTTCCAATCATGTGATGCAGATGAAGAGCAAGCTGAGTGCCAAGGAAGTTGCTATTGCCACGCTGGAAAGGAACTTCAAGAGAAGTTTACAAAGTGAACAAGAAAAGATTGAGCAAATCAGAAAGATGAAAGAAGAGCAAGCATCTTTGTTGAACCAGTTGGCTTCTGCTAACACTGCATTAACAGAATTTCAGCAAGAACTTCATGGTGAAAGAAAACTAGCCGGAGATCTTAAAGCACAGATGGATCATCTTCGAGGCATCATTGCTCAAGCAGGTGAAGATAAAAAGATTCTTGAAGCTTTACTTAGGGAGAAGCAAGATGTGGCCAATGTCCTAGAGGAAAGGTTAGACCTACTCATCTTAGAGACGAAGGACAAAGAAATGAGAATAAAAAATCTGAACTTGTCACTTGCTGGAAAGGAATCAGAGTGTGAGAACCTGATTTCTGTCTGCAATCAGACCAAAGAAGATCTTGCGCAAGCAAATGCTGTCATTGAAGGGTTGAAAGAGGAAGTCCATAGAAGTGGGGAAGAGATAGAATTGAAGAAGTCTATGGAGGAAGATCTGAACGCTAGAATAAAGTTGTTTCTTATAGAAAAAGATGAAACCATCAAAAAGATTCACACTCTTCAGGAAGAATATAATGAGTTGAAGTCATTTTCAGCTCAAAGAGCAGCCTCTGATTCCGAAATCTTGTCAAACAAAGATTGTGAACTGAATCAGCTCAAAGAAAAGCTGGAGACTCTTTTGAATGAAGCAAAGAGCAACCAAGCATTGATTGTCGAATTAACAAGAGAAAGGGACAGTTTAAGGACTACGTTGGAAAGGGAAACAAAAACTGTAAAGAACTTGAGGGGCGAGTTACAGATCACAGAAGAAACTTTGGGTGCGTCCAGACTTGAGGCTGCTGAATTATCAGAACAGTTAAGACAATCAAAAAGGTCATGTGAAGAACTAACATCAGAGGTTTCAAAAATTCAAACTGAATTCTCAGAAGCACTGGTATCGTTGAATCAGAATTTGGATGATGTAGAGTCGAGTTCAAAAGTACTGTCAGATGAACTTTTTTCAGTCAAGGAAGCTCTTACAAAAACTAAACAGGAGCTTGTTGTTGTGACTGATGAATTGGAAGATGTGAAGGAAGCTCGTGAAAACCTGAAGAAGGAGCTATTGGAGATCTATAAGAAAGCAGAAACAACAGACCATGATTTGAAAGAAGAGAGAAAGGTTGTTGCTTCTGTGAATAATGAGCTAGAGGAATTGGGGAAACAGATCTTGAAAGATAAGGATGCCCGTAGCAATCTTGAAAGAGACTTGGAAGATGCTACCAAATCTCTCGATGAGATGAATAGGAAGGCATTGTTGCTGTCAAAAGAACTAGAGATTTCTAATTCAAAAGGTGCCAATCTTGAGACCGAGAGGAACATGCTTTACACGTCCCTTGTTGAGCAGAAAGATGCTGTGAAAGAAGCACAGGAGAATTTAGAAGATGCCCACAACCTTCTTACAAAGATTGGAAAGGAAAGAGAGAGTTTGGAAACTAGGAGTAAAAGGCTTGATGAAGAATTGGCATCCGCGAAAGGCGAAATATTACGATTGAGGAGAGTGGTCAATTTGATTAAAAGTAAAGAAAACGAACAGTATCAGCAAGAGAGCAGAAAACCTGAGGATGGTGCAACAGTCATCGTGAAAAGGAGTGGTAGGAGGAAAGGAGCACCCTCGTCCGAAGATTCTGAATGAGTTATTATGATCGGAAATACCATCCCTCATCTTTTATTCTCATTTCAGTTTAGGTTTTCTTAGTCGCCGCATATCATTTGCCATCATGGTGTTAGAATGGCCTTCTGATCAAGTGAGTACATCCTGCTATATGAAATTCTGAAACGGAACATCAGTGTATCAATTTTGTTTTGCCATGCTCTGCGATGAAAGCTTTTTTATACGTTATAATGACCTCAGGGAATAGCAGAAACTACCCCTTGTAAGGATCTGTTGCTTATCCTTTTTTTATCTCTGTTGTATTCTGCATTGGTGTCCAAGTTTAGTATTGGGGATGAAATGATGCATAATGAGTTAGTTTACTAATTCAGTTTAAAATTCTTCAATTTTAGAAGTTGGCCTATATGGATAAGATATGGCTGTTATCGAAAGTTCATCTTGAACTGCTGCTGCTGCCCTAAGAATCATTTGATCAGGTAAACAAATCATGTTTTAAAATATTTTTCTATTGTATTCAATCATTCCAGGCTGCAAAGAAAATGATGCATTGCTCAAGGGGTTGATGTCAACCTTTTTTCTGTTTTTAAATTGTAGAACTTCCACTATTTCTTATAAAAGAGAGGACTCAGTAGAACTTCATTCATTGAGATTATAGAGTTAGTTTATTGATTGATTGGGTTCGACTATCAGAAAGAAGGAACCATCATAAAATAAATCATGAATTCATGGACGCTCTATATTTGTTGCTTCTCATAAGCTCAATTGAGTTGAAAGGATGGTCCTCTACCTTGAAGGCCCACTGCAACATCCACTGGGACTGATGGTGAAAATCTTGAAGCTGCCCAAGCTTTGGTTCAAATTTGGCCAACAGACTCTTTCCTCTTGAATGTTGAAAAAAAGGTAAGAGCTGTAATTCCTGACGGTGATGCTTGTTAGCTACTCTTGTCCACCCAAGTTTTAGGTTCTTCTATGATAGGATACAATGAATACCATATTTTTCACATGCAACCTAAAGTACCAAAGGGCCTGTTTGTTTCATGTAATTAAATACATAGAATTTTGAGACTTTTATTTCCAAAAATGGTTAAAATTGAAGAAACAAATGTGAGCTTTTAAAAAATGACCATCAAATTATCTCCTCTCGGATGGAAAATGAGTCAACGGGGAGTGGGAAATGAATACTACATTGCTAGCTTATATCTTTCATCCCTCAACTCATATCATTTTCCCCTCTCCTTTTTATAATCTTTTGGTGGAGCTCATTTTACCATGAATTCTTATGTATTCTATTTAAATAAGCCCGAAGTACGAAATATAGATATGGTAATATTGTGAATAATTGCAAGGAGATTAAGAATTACGCGTAGCCTAGTTGGTTGGATACCCTATTTCTCACCCTAAATGTCCAAAATTCAAGCTTCACTTTGTGTGAAAGCTGACATTCTTTCTGAACGAGCAGGCTTCTTTTCCATGCGACATTTCTCATGCCTCTGGAAAAGGAGAAAAAAAAAATTGCATGGAGAAAATCCTTACTGATCACAAGAGGACTAAGCTCCAACCCAGTAGGAAAAAAAGAAATGAAAATGCACTCGACCACAGTGGGAGTCGAACCCACGACCTTTTGATCCGAAGTCAAACGCGCTAATCCACTGCGCTATGCGGTCTTTGTTTATTAAATTCTAAGAATAAA
Organism: Camphora micrantha; assembly: GCA_003546025.1. Classification (NCBI taxonomy): domain Eukaryota; kingdom Viridiplantae; phylum Streptophyta; class Magnoliopsida; order Laurales; family Lauraceae; genus Camphora; species Camphora micrantha. The sequence goes on from QPKB01000004.1 coordinate 24,460,907, forward strand.
ATATCTCTAATAAGAAGTAACGATGGCATCTGTTTTATCACAAACCAAATGAAGATGAAATGCTGTCATTGGTTGTACTTTGGATTGCTAGTTGACTGCCAAAGATCTATGAGAATATCTTACCTTGATGAGCATTGAACGATGGGCACAATGCCCTTTAGAAGCTACTCCCTCACAGCATGTGGAAGTCAAGGGGCCACTTATGTAAGTGAGACCCAAGCCATTTATTAAAAGAGTCTTATGGTACTAGTTTTGCCATGATTGAATCTTAAAGTGAATAGTGGCACACTATTGAATTTAGAGATGAGTTTTATGCAAATACTTTTATCCATGTTGAAGTTTGATCAGATTGGATTTTCAAGATGATGGTCTAATTTCCTCCTACACCTTGCCCTTAAAACAAGAATGATATATTCCACTTGCTTGGGCGATGGGGCTAGAAAGGACCTATTGGTCATGTTAACTTCCCTAATCCACTAAGTTTACAAAAATCGTAAGCAATTCTTATTTTCCATGTATCTCAACTTCTGTAATGACAAAATTTGAAATTTAGGTCTTACACAAGGATGCAAGACTCACATGCACTATCTGAACCAATCATTTATTTTTTCATGAGATTGTGAAGCTTCACATCAATCCAAGCCGGCTTTTCCTATTATTTTTCATTCTATGGTACATACACACCTCACACTCACACTAACGCTCCCCAAGTTCCTATCCGACACACTAGGGATTGATCCTAGGCTGTATCAATGCATACGGAGATCAGCAGTGGATCGGCAAAGAGCTCCTCTTCGATGCGCTTTCATTCCCATGCTCCCTTGTTTCTACTTGACCGCTTTTGGAAATTCAGCAAGAGAGGAAAAAGAAAGGGAAAGCAAAAGAATGTAAGTGGGGGCATTTGTGTAGATCCGTAGAAGAGAAAACCCACAGCACTACAAGTCCGACCTCACCAGTGGAACTTCCGGATCCCCTCAAGCATGGAAACAAAATCCAAATAGAGTGGATTTCCTCATTTTTTGTCATTGCACCAAATGACGTTGAGGAAAGCACCGGAAAATCCAGTGCCTTGTCTCGTCTCCTTTTTGCGACGAATCCAATTACACAAACGCCCCCTAAAAGGAAATAAAGATACGAGGGTCCCACTAAGTCATCCCTGCTCTTTTATGAAACCTAATCGCTGCCTGATCTCAATGATCATGATGCATTCATAAATTATTAACTCCAATTTTCTCTTAATTTAGTTTAGCCGATATGAATCAATGCATTGCTTTTTTCTTTTTTTTTTTTTTTCAGAAACTCAAACTCTAAACACTCTCGCCTCCGTAAGTGGCAATTGATGTCCTAACCAACTAAACTACAGCGGAGGACAATTTCTCATTAATTTTAGTATACATTTGCATGATAAGAACCACTTAGAATAAGCTTAAATTGTGGTGGCGGTTTTCCATGTTCTCTCATAAAATCAGTTCACGTTTAATCTATTTATGCACGGGGCACTTCAAACCTCGGTTAAGTGGCACCCATAAAAAAATCAGAGACTTCTCAGCAGCTCTAGGGAAAACCAGGCATAAGGCAATCAATACACAAACGTCCCCTTCAGTGCTTGAATTTCAGAAAAACCTTGAGAATTGCCTTCCAAGAAGACATCACTTGGAGCTTTTGGAGTCTTTCCAAAATGATTTTCTAAACCTATCAAACTTCCATAGCAGGGAAACAGAGTACTGGCAGAGTGGATTTTTGCAAGTGAACAAAACCATAACCCCTCTTGGTTTTTCACTGAGGCCACATATTGCCAGATGGCACATCAGGTGTAGTGTCCTAACTTGGAAAGTCATCTGCCTACAAGGAGAACTTATGCCAAAAAACCTGCTTTGCAAAATGACTTGGCCTCAATGCATGAGACGTGTAATGTTTCATTACATGGCAAGTGACATGTTGGTGGCACACCAGCCCTCCAAATTAGCAGGGTTGTAATTAGCCAAAAGATTAGAGTCACTCACTAGACATTGCTAGCCTTCTAATCTAAGAATTTGAATTACATGCACGTATATTAGAGTGCATCAATAAGATTATATGAAAGTTTATGGATTAACCATATGACAAATATCAAACTCATTCTATATTGCTAGTGTTTTGATCTAACAAAAGAATGGTCAAATAAAAGTTAATGAATGAATTAGAACAAAAGTAGCGCATAAGATCAATTGGCTAGCCATGTTTATTTATGTTATTAACTAATCCATGCCTCTATTGAATTTTGTTCGGCCACCGACATACGACTTGTCATGTAAGCAGGCATGTCATGTGTGATGCCTGAAATATCAACTAGTGAGGTTGCTGAAAATATAGTTTTTAGGCATTTCATTGCATGCTACAGGCACTTTAATGGAGAATATTCATGTGCATTCATCCCTCACCAATGGAGATTTTCAAATACAAGAGGGGATTCAAGTACATATGGTGAAGTACAAAATGGGAATTCATGTGCAAAAAAGGAAAAGTGCCTTCACCCTATGGTGAGGGATGAATGCACATGAATGTCCCCCCACTTTAATTGGCCTACTGAGCAATATTCTTTCAATTCATATGCTTGAAAATGGCATACGTTTTGAAAGTCAATTGGCTTAGACAAGTCCGTTCGACTTAGCTGGTCAACGAGTCAGGCAAAGTCAACAAGATTGGCACCACACAATGACCTTCTAAAGTAGAATTCTTAGAACCCTAAGAGGTAGTTCAGTTGGCCTAGAACTACGGTTTACACCCAAAGGTTGTAGGTTCGAAACTGCACTACCACACTGGGGCTATAGGAAAATTTACTCGGCTTCCCTCTGGACTCAGAGGGATTAGTCCAACCCACAAAGGGTTGGAAACCCTCCGATAGCAAAAAAGAAAAGAAAAAAAAAAAGTAGAATTCTCATCATTTTCCTGGAGGAGATTGTGGGAACGGATGCATCACATACTCCACCAATGGAAGAAAAACTTGTAGGGTGGCTCTATAAAAAGGAAAAATTAAATAACGTCATTTGAAATGGCACCACCCAAAACATGGGCTAAATATTCTGTTGGGGAATGTCTGCAGAGGGTCTTGAAATCCGAATTACGAACCCCATAAATTAAAAGGAGCTCATCGGGATGTCCCATGGGAGAAAATTAACCGACTGGAAGACTATGGTTTAAAAAGGAATAAGGAGACCAATAAAAGACCGAGAGAGAGAGAAAGAGAATAAGGGTTGAAATAGTAAATATGACTGAGTGAAAAAGTGGAAATCACAAAGCAAGCCCAAAATGAATGGGACAGTAGCCTGGCAAGGGTGATGAATGATGATGATGTTCTTAGACAATCTAAAGCCAAATGAACCATTCTTCAATACAAATTCGCAGTGGGTTTCGTAAGTTCAATCCAACAGCTTCAGCAGCAGACCCAGGAAATTTTTTCGGTAGTAGAATGTGTCATTGTTTTAAAACTCCGCTGAGCTAACTCAATACCTACCTACTAAGTTGATTGGATCTCGTTGTGGCCAGACTGAGTTTTAAAACCATCGTGAATATCATCCTAATCTGGGCCAAGATAACTTCAAATCCATTAGCTATAACCATTCTAATTCACCAGTCATAATCTCAACATCACACATACAGACACAGTAGCATCCCGCACTTGATAACATTGTAGAACAGTAACCACAAGGAATTCTTCACATCTTCAAACTAATAAACATACATATATATATATATATATGAAAAATTCTCAAAAATGCCCCACTTTAAAAACACCCCTTTTTCCGCCCCCCTTTTTTCCGATTATGGGACCATGTTGGGTCGATCTAGTCTTTTCACACATACTAACCCCACATGAATAGCCACTAGTCCAAGTTTGACACTCATCCAAATTTTCTTCACGTTGGGTTGAAATCATGATAAAATGATGCATCTAAACAATTAAATTTTATGGGCATGCATCAAAAGGTTAAGATGATCTTATGAACTCCAGATTTTGCATATAGGTAGACCTCATATGGATCATTCCATCCGATATACTTTCATGATCATCATGCATTCTAGTGGACCCAACTAAGAGGAGCGTTTTCTCCTAAAAAATGCCCACGCATTGTATAGCACGGATGGTTCTCATAATAAAATCTTCATGTTTCTGTGACACATTGACACAATGAAACAGTAGAAACTAAAGGAGAAGAATAATAACCATTCCTTGCACTGAGAAGTAGTTTCCCTTTCAGTGATAGATTTCCTTTTACAAGCCAGTTTTTCAGTGATGGATTTCGTTTTACAAGCCAGTAAAGAAAAATGAAGTCGAAAGCCAAACATCAATTAAATGGCAAAGGAAGCATGTCTTTTCACATACTCAACAGGGCTTGATAAGCAGAACAACATCTGTGTGCAGCTATCCACATCCTCTCTCTATATTGATCATAACAAAGGTGTGGAAGCTTCTTGGCGGATGAAGTTAAAGAGTTACTCAACCAGAAGGTTAGGCTGAGAATGATGCATTAGCCACTGTTTTCTCTCATCTGCCGAGTGTTGTACGACTTACAATTAAGGCATTTATGGGCAACTACATGAAATTTGACCTGTGATGTCACACCGCAGTCATTACACAGGATCCAAACCTGCCAATGAAAAAAATGAATCAGCTTGATAGGAATTAGAAACATCTTGGTGGTCATTTAAGAACCATTTGGACGAGAGAGAGAGAGAGAGAGAGAGAGAGAGAGAGAGAGAGAGAGAGAGAACCATTTTCTTCTGATAAGCCTCAGGCATGGGCGTGGCTGCTATTTCAATATCAAATTTCTCCCAAACCTTTGACATGTCACACACAGATTTGGAACAAAGGGGACAAGCATATCTGTAACACGGATTTATTATATGAAAAAAGGTGAAAATCTCTCAGAATCAGAAGATAATTCTCACAGAATGGGGTGGGGACTTACTGCAAGTGTTGCTGCATTTCTTTTAAACAATTCATGTGTATAGTGTGTCCGCAGGGCAAGATATTAACCTCATCCGTAGATTCAAAAAGATACTGAAAGACCAAACAAGACACAGTTAAGCCCTAAGAAAGACTCGCCATACTATGACAGCAAAAGTAACAAGCATCAATCTAACCTCGAAGCAAACAGGGCAGTCATGATGCATAGCCCCTTCAACACAGGGGTGGCTTTGCCTTAATAGAATAGGGTAACAGCAACCTAAATATAAGAATCAGAACAAAATATCAGTAGGTAGGACAGTTTTTTTTTTCCTAAAAGGAATAATTTAACAAGATATCAACGGTATCAATAATGATAATTTGAAGATCGTCGACAATTTTAGTGAAAACACACAAGCAAGCACACACCTTCACTGCCCATGTGTGCACATATTTATTCGCACACTTTCAAGGCCATTCAAGGATGTGAGCAGTCATAAAATCATGTGAAGCATAAGTAAATGTAGGCATGATAATTGTATCTTACACTCTATGATGCATGGATACTTAAAAATGGGCAACGTATCATGCTGTATCGTATCTGATACTTCACTTTTTATGTGTAAAATCCGTGTCCCTGCCGTATCCTTGCCGTATCCAGACATCATAGCTTACACTTCTAGGGGCCATGGATAAGGAAAAGAGGTGAGAAGTTAAATTACTTTTCTCTAGGGCAATCTCTTTTTTACAATTTGAAACTACTAATTTTAGAGGAGAAAGTTGCTCTCCTCTTTCACATGGAAGGAAGGTGTTTCTCCTCAATGGATTTGTGAAAACACCCATTTTCTGTAGTGAAACAGAGTTTTTTATTATAAAAAGTGTCCATTTATCATTTACAATTTGCTCATTTTTTAAAGGGCAATTACAAGAAAAACCCTCAAATATCCCCAAAACCTAGACTTTAGTCCATGTTAGGAAGGCCTCGTACACCATCCTTTCTTTTGGACCTAACTGCCTTTTCCCGCCTCTTTTTAGCACCTATTCTCGATTCCTTTACTAGCAGCTCGTCATTTTGCAGCCATTCTCAGCTTTTTTTTCTTTTGGGTTCCCATTTACCCGATGCTAATAGAAAGAAATCGCACAAACCATAGACAAAAAAACAAGGTGTGGGCCCTCACTTGAGTTGATTGCTCTCCAAAAAGACAAGTTGATTTCTCTCAATGACTAACCATGACGATCTTGTGCAACTCGAAACCCCTACAGACAGCTGAGAAGGTCTGCAAAAATATTAGTTGGTCAATATCACCCTCAATGACTTACCATGCTGAGCTTCTACATTTGGAAACCCTAAAAATGTTGGAGAAGGTTTGCAAAATGACAAGTTGCTGATAAAAGAAAAGAAAAGGTTTTAAAAGGGACTTTGTTGTGCTTGCAATTCTAGCGGATGACCCGTGCATACACGTGTGACTCGTGCACACGTGTGGTGAGCAAAAAAAAGGACAGTGTACAAGGCCTTCCTGAGATATTACAAGTATTTTAGGACTGAAGTCAAAATTTCGGGATATTTGAGGATTTTTCTCATAATTGCCCCTTTTTAAAAGGTTCTAGAATGATTTTCTCCAACATAATGTTCAGAAACCCCAAACACAGTGGAGATCATCGCCAGTGACTTGGTGAGTCCTGTCATTTCAAAAAGAAAAGAGTACAGAATTTTGTGATGAATCTCAACAAGAGGATTCTTCACCTTTGGGTTTCTCCAATATTGCTACACCTAGCAAGTAATCCGAAATCATCACTTATCACTTACTTCCTCACGCCAAAAAAAAAGTACTGATTCAAAGGACATTCCATTTTCAATGGGGAACAACCATATTTAAGTTGAATTTCTAGATTTGAATGTTGCAAATTTCATCTTAGATAGAATGTATTATAATTTATATTATAATAAGATGCCAACTGAGATGTTTTGGTAATTTCTAAAAAATTCTAAAAAAAATTCAAATGTTTGGTAATTTAGAAGAATTTCATCAGATATTATGCCTAGAATTAAAAACTAAAAGATTAGTAGATGGTTGACCTGCTATGGGACCAACAATTAGTAATCATGGTGGAGTCAACTAGTGGTGGAAATCAAAATGGGACTTATCTAATATTAAAAAATAATGGGACCAGCTACCAAGCTATTGATTGTAATCCCGATGAAACCCATCTAATGTTGGTAATCATAGTGGGACACAGCTAATGTTTATCTCCACGGTATAACTCATTTAATATATTGGAAACCATAGCAGAAACATCAAAAGATGCTTATCACAGTGGAATCCACCTAATATTTGCAATAAGGATAGTATTCATCTTTCTACCAAAAAAACAATGATAGTATCCATCTAATGTTAGAAATTGAGATGATAGCATAATTTTAAAAACACTGAGATATCCATTAAATGTTGTTAGCCATTCCAAGGCCCACCAAATGTTGGTAACCACAGTGTTACACAGCTTGACGAGTCCTATTTAATGTCGGGCATCACTAAGGGACCTATCTAATGTTAAAATCAATGATGTCGGTAATCATGAAGAGACCCCCTAATAATAGTAATCAATATGGTATCTATCTAGTGTTGGTACTTGTATCAAATGGTGATTCTCAAGATGGGACTCATCTAGTGATATAAACTAGTAAATATGACCACACAATACAATGTTGGCAACTATTATGGAACCTATGTTGGCAATCACAATGGAAACCACCTAATGTTAGTAATTAACAGGGGGATGCTTAATGTTAGCAATCATGATGGGGCTAATTAACTTTTTGTAATCACATAGAATTCACCAAATGTCCATGATCACAACTGGTTGAATCTAATTGGGGGCGTCACAGGGTAACCCATTTTTTTATACTAATCACAATGAAAAAATCTGGTGTTGCAAATGATAGCAGGACCACTATGACATATGGATATGGTTGCTTGTTAATTCATGCGAAGAACTGAAGATCTAGTGCTAAAAATGTAATCCATGTTGGCTTTATCATTCACAATGAGTGTGTGACTCTATCGCATGCTACATCAGGGAATTCCGACGTGAGTTACGAAGCCCACCACTAATAGCACCACAAATATAAGTCCAGTAATTAGAACACAAGGAGGTCCAGCAAAGCCAATAACCAGCTATAGCAGTGAAAGAACACAAGGGGGAACAACAATATAGGACTTACCGCATTTGTAGCAATGAAAGAAATTTTCTCTCCCACCAATTCTGTAACACAACACAGCTATTACATCTCACAAAAATAATCATCAAAAGTAATTAAAATGATTTTCAGGATTCAACAGCACACCTGCAAATCCCACAACCATAGCAGTGGTACTGCTTCTTTGACACCTGCAAGTATGAAAAACAAGATAATGTAAATGAGTAAGCACAGTAGAAACAACTCAAGTAAGCCCCTTTTTAACGGTTCTATATATGGGAAATCCTCCGGCGAGCAACCTTATATGAGCACCATTTGGAAGCACTCACTTTTTTTAGCATGTGGGTATGATCAATCCAATCCCCTCACGCTCACTCAAATGATGCCTTCTAAGACCATTAAACTTGAAAGCTACATATCAAAAAGAAAAGATGATTGTATGCTCCTAGCTCTCATTTAGATTTTCAATCCCCCATGATTGGCATGGCCCCAAGTGGGCGCGCGGACACACACACACACACAACACACACACAATATATACATATAGACACACACACACAACGCCCGTGTATTTTTTAGGAGAAAAACAACCCTCCTAATAGGACCCACCAGGATCCATGACAATCATGAGATTCCATTGGATGGAAAGATCAATATGAGACCTACCTATATGCAAAATTTGAACTTCACGAGATCATCCTAACCTTTTGATCCATGGCCCTAGGATTTAATGGTTTTAGAGGCATCATTTTCTTATGATTTCAATCCAATGGTGAAGATAAGTTGAATGAGTGTCAAATTTGGATTTGTGACTATTCATGGTGGGGTAGTACGTGTGAAAAGACTAGATTAACTCAAATGGGCCCCATGACCAAAAAAAGAGGGGTGGAAAAGGGGCATTTTGGAGAATTACCATATATATACATATACATATATATATAGGCCGCCCAGAAAACGCCCCTCTCAATGGGACCCACTTGACTACATGAAAATCAAGGGAGGCCGCGGGGATGGAAAGGTTTAGGTGTAAATGAGGGGAATAAAATATATCAGCCTGGTTAGATGATCCTAAGTCTAGTTTTAAGTCTATACACTATGCAATTTTCTCCAATGAAAGGGTTTTTTGTGCGTGCGCGCGCGCGTGGGTTTGGGGGGGTTGGGGGTTGTTTAGTGTGTGAAAAAGGCATTTTGTAGAATTCCATATTATATATAGGGATTTTTACCAAAAAAATTACAAAGAATCTCACTAAATGCTAATTAGTGATAGGAATTTTAAATTTTGACGAAAATGGATAACTCGATCTTAGGAATTTCTTTCTTGACGAAAATGCCAATAGATATTTCAACATATGTTGACTATTTACCTCAACTGAACCCTTTTTCCCCCTTCTATTTAAGAAACCCTAAACCCTCACTTTAGAGTCCTCTTATAAAATAAGACAGTAAAAAAAAAAAAAGTTTCGAACAAGCATCACCAATGCCATGTTAAGAGTTGAGACCAGATCACACCAGATCCCATAAACAAATAAGGGGGAGGATATTACAACATACTGGGGAAGGGAAAACTTTGCATCCAGTTGATGGGTCCAGAAATGCTATGAGAACAACCATGTCTGCCAAATTTAAGTGTATGTCTGTCTCCTCTTTTGCCTGCCATAATCATCTTATTATCATTGTACTTGAATCCCCCTCAACAGCTGGTTATATTTTTTTTTTCTCATGACAAATCCGTTCACAACATTTGGTTGGACAGTGGAACATTGGAAGAGAGAAAAGCTAAATTGAACCATTGCCTCCTACAAAAAAATTGTCTTAGATGTGGTTATAATATAATGGGTAGAAGGAGAAAAGAGAGTTCGGATATGCTTGGGTCTTCTGCTCTGCTCCTGCCAGAATTCGGATCGCTACAAGGCCACTTCTTCACCGAATCGCTCAATCTCAATGGCCTTGATTTGGTTGGAGAGAAATCTACGGGCACTTTCGTCAAAATAAAATAACCTTAACTTAATGTTATCGTTTTTTGGCAAATTTTAAAATCCCTATCACTTATTAGTGTTTAGCTAGATTCTCTATAATTTTTTGGTAAAAATCCCTTGTATACATATATATATATATATATATATTTATATTGTAGAATTCCAGATCTAAAATAAGTAAGCCTTCCTAATCTTACAAAAAAAAAAAGCAAACGAGTTACAGTGACCAACAAAATATTTCAAACAGAGTATTTGTCCACTAACATCATCATCAAAGAACTTGCAGGTCTCACAAAAGTATTTCCCCATGCAAATGCCACAGTTGATACAAAATTGTCGAACCTGGAATCAGCAGAAATCAATCAAGCAAGAAGAGAACACAAAAAGAAGAGAAGAATGAAACCCAAATTGTGTATCAGAGAACAACTGCACTTGGAAAATTCATACTGGACAAAAGAGGAAAACAACAATACTAAATGATAAACCATAGATGCATTCCAGCAGTTGGCACAGAGGTAAGACATCCCTCTCTCATGAAGGGTGGGGACTGGGGGTACGGGTTTGAACCTGTGGAAGGTCATGCTTGTAATCCCCATTGATGGCCCCATTTCCACTAAGGCAGCACATAAAATAAAAAAATGAAAACCAAATATAGCAATAACAAAAAAAGATGATGATGAATGAGTAGTCATGGAACACGCACAATTGACAATCTCATCATAAAATTTTATCAGACTAATCATTTTTTTTTTATAACAGTTAAAATTTATTTCACCAAAACAGAATAATCATTTAATAATATCAAAGACCATGTACAAAGGGGCTTGTGCCATCCATCAAGCTTGGATGCACAAAATATGAAATGGATTCGATCACATATATCACTAAAGCGGTGTTTACTTATGTAAACATGATCCAAGGGAATATATGGGAACTTAATACAATGAAATGGTCTTCCATCTTTTAAAAGAAAGAGAAATCATGAATCTAAAAGAAACAATAAATAAATCTTGGGCACTTATTTTTATTTTTATTTTTATTGTTCTGATTGATAATGTGACATGAACCCAGTCACCCACAACCTCGAGGTTCAATACTAAGCACCTTCCACTGTGCCACGACCTCTATGGTTGATACTTGAAATATAAAATATAGCTATAAGCATGCAAAAAATGAGGTGCACTTTCTCTATGGGTGATTGAGGTGCACTCGAATGTTGGAACTTACTTCCTGTTCAGTATCACAACGTGAACATATCACCTGAAAGAGAAGAACCAGGACTCAGAACAAGATGCTAATAATATTGCATAACAGAAAGAACTTGACTACTGGCAAAGAAAATTTGAAGATAATCAACCTACTTGCTGCACTTGATGGCGCGGAAGATCATGTCTGTGCATCCTTCCAGCTTTAATAGAGTTCTGTCCACCAGACTGTAAGTAAGCAACGGTGTAAGTTTGGAAAAGGAAAAAACAAAAGACTTGGTTGACAAACTGAAGCATACCATCAAATATTAAAATAAATGAGCATTTTGGGATAAGTGGCATTTATATTTAAAATGGTATGTAAACAAATTTGACTGTACAATAATCTTATTCTACATCTTTTGTTGTATACAGCAGAAGCAGCAGCATGGATAACCAAAATATCCACAGGCAAAAGGTCCAGTACAAACAGAACCTATATCAAAACACTATTTCAACAATTTACATTCCTAACTTCAGAAAATAATGTTGACACAAGTCACACAACTTTATTTTAAGCATAAGAAATTTTTTCTTGCCATAAATGATGCAATCAATGTTTGGGAAAAAAAAAAAAACATTATTATTTAAGCATCTAGGTAAGCTTTTGAAGGATATTGTTAGTTGTCTAACATCCTGTAATGAGTCTCACTCCTACAATAAGGAATCAAAATGACTATTTAGGAGATACAAATAATAAGAGAAAGGAGAGACCAGTATAGACTTGAAAAGAAGAAATCAAAATTCAATTAAATGTGGGGTGAAAGGCAAGGAATTGAATAAATGGAAAAGTAGAACTCACACAGCCAAACCCCAATAGATGGAATAATGCTGCAATAGTGATGACAAGGATGAATCCGGCAACTATAAGAACTTTACTTTTAGTTAGATGGTTGCGTAGGATTATTCTTGAAGATCAGTGAGCTGTTGGGATTTTCTCTTTTTAATGAAATAAACTTTCATTAAGCAATGAAACAGTCAGAATACAAGGGAGCACACTAAACAGTGCAAATGAAAAATATTGCACAAAATGCACTCAAAACAGAAGTACGAGTGATGGCAATTGGTCAAGTTAAATGGTTGACTCAACCTGACCCACTTCGATTAGGGGTGCGTTTGGAGTTATATTGTCAATTTCTGGGCAGGCCTGTGTTCATAGATTTCGACTTGGCGAATTTAAAATTTCCTTTGAAAGAAAAAGGCTTAAGATAATGGGGATTGAACCCGACTCCTTCAGTACCAATCACAGTTCCAGATTGGTATTACACACATAAACACCGTCATGGGTCGGGTACAGGGCAGGGAAAGTGTGAATCAGGCAGAACGGGGTTTCGCTTGAACCATAACCCAACTCATTTCCATCCCTAATAGGGATGGCAATGTCCTTGGGATAAACAGGTCAACGCCCAACCTGCTCATATTAGGAGTGGGTTTGGCAGTGGTTTTGATGGGGAACACAAATTTAAAGATTTCAACCCAAGTCGGGCTTCTGCTTCCATGGCCCACTCCATTGTAACGTGCGTACGCATGCATGCGTGCGTGTGTGTGTGTGTGTATGAGCGCTACACAGCGCCTAGGCATTTTTTTAGGAGAAAACGCCCCTTCTAATTGGGCCCACTGGTATGCATGACGATCATGGAAGTCTATTGAATGGAAAGATCCTTATGAAGCCTACCTATACTCAAAATCTTGAGTCCATAAGATCATCCAGACCTTTTGATCCATGGCCCTAAAATCTAATGGTTTAGAGATATCATTTTATTATGATTTCAACCAAATAGTGAGGAAAAATTGGATGAGTGTCAAATTGGACTTGTGACTATTTATGGGGGGTAGTGTGTGTAAAAACTAAAAAGACTAGATTGACTCAAGGTGGACCCCATGACCCACGAAAGGAGAGGCAGAACAAGGGGCGTTTTTAAAGTGCAGCATTTTTGAGAATTTCCAATATATATAATGATGATGAACATCATGCATAAAAATAAAAGAATTTTCTTAAAATTATTTAATATTTCTTCTAAAAGTGAAAGAAGTATTGGATCAACCATATCAAACCTGACCGAAACAAGTAATAGGGCTGGTTTATAATCACATATCTTAAATCCATCACATGACTGGGGATGTATGGAATCTGCATGCAATTGGTGTGAGTCAAATTAGGTCCAGGTTTTCCCAAACCATAGCAAGCCTGAACCATTGCCTCCCTATGAGCATAAGTTCACATCCCACCTGCTATCAGATATATCCAAGGAGCCATATCTGACCCACCCAATTGCACATGAGTCCCAATCAATAATAAGGTTTAAGAGTCCCATGTTGATTGCCTCCTTTAGGCCACTATAGATGATGGTGATGGGTGTTGCCCTTAAGCTGTAGGATCTACTTTTCTGTGTAAGTGAAGTGCCGTCTTGTTTGTCATAGCCCAATGCTGATGTTAGTGTAGGAGAATCTTATTTCTGTTTTTTACTTCTCATTGGAAAATGTTTTGCAATTAATCTGTGTGTCAATGTACAATCATGTAAAATTCATACAGGTAACTCAACTAGCACCACCTCCCCCAGAATTAAAAGAAAAGGGCCGCTGGATAAACAATAAGCACTTTAATATCCCGAGTCTGGGCTAAACATAAACAATTTTCATGCAATATAGATTTTAGCTATTTAAAGAAAGTAAGGGATAATGGGACCTAATACATCAGCTTACCTTTGCCTCATTATGACAATGCCGGCAATCAAAAACCTCATTGCAGCATGGAGCTCTAATGCGGCATTTTCGTCGATAATGTGAACATCTGTCAAAAGCAAGACACAGGGTTCACACCAAAAATACAATCCTTGACCCATGTCATTAGTTGTATACTCAAGCTCCACAAGGGATGCACCATACCATAGTACAAAAACCAGATAGACTGGAAAGATCTTAGACATACAGCAGTGGCCTGTTTTACCACTGAATGACAGCTTCTGTAAGTCTTTCTTAGCCACATCTTTTAGGAAATGCTCATAAACATCTATTCACAGTTCACCAATTGAATTATTATGATGGCACCACTCCGGGAATTTTTGGACCACAGTATAAAGTATAAACACAGTAATGCACTTCAGTTCAATGTGCTAGATCTCTCAACCTGAGCCTTAAAGATACTATAAATATTAATATACTCAGGTAGGCAAACATATAATTCCTCAACTAATAGAATTGCATACCCATATTGCATGCATCCACTTTCTAATCTTCCTGTGGCAATTGCATTTGCATCATGTCCTGCTTCTTCAGTGGGTGCATGCTCTCCACTAGACAAGTGAGGACAAGGAGATGGACCCTCAGTTTCATTGCAATCATTGACCAATTCATGAAGCTTATCTGGCCCAACACTTCCAAGTGATTGAAACAGACTCATGGAGGCCTCCATTTAAAGCCCAAGGAGTCAAGCAGCTGGACTTACTAAACCTGCGCAAAGAAACGCATCAGTATAATTGTTTTAAACTAAAAAAGCATTCAGCCGTTGATCAAGCCAGGCAAACAGTGCATCATATTCGTTGCTTTCTTGTGAACTGCTGCAGATGAATTCTAATTCAGCAAGTACAAAATCGAAGCAATGTTGCACAGCTCCATTCAGCATAACTCCAAGAGAAGGATTCATCACATCATGCAGAGCTAATAGACGCCGTAAAACGATTATAATGCCACACTGGGCACTCTTGAATCTCCAGTGATAAATAGCAACCAACAATGCAATATACTTGATCAGTTGAAGTACTGCAGAAACCAAATCGAACTAAAATGTGCGCCAGCAACAGAGTCGCCTCAATTTCTGGTGCAAGCCATACATCACAGCATCAAGGACAAACATGGGAGAAAGATAAGGGGAAAAGAAAAGTTACTGGAGAAGGATACTGCCCCAGCAATCCATCACAAACGGAAAGATGTGAGTAAGCCTGCATCAGCTTGAGTTCCCCTGTTAACCTCTGACAGTCTTCCTTTATCGATGAAACTTAAGACACATACGTAGTGTTCAATTTCACAGAGATGTCATAGTTATTCACTTATTTGCTTCGAGTAACTGCCTATTTCTTGTTTTATTTGTTTTCTTCTTTTCCCAACTAAGTGGGTCACTGAACATCTGGATAGTCCATAATGGAGCCTACCTAAAGAGTCCTAGTTGATCAAATGTCCATCCTGAATATAACAGCATAGCGTGATAAATAAACCTGCATAAGAAAGTCTGCACTCTCCACGGCTGCTCTTATTTTAAAAAACAACATAGTCCGAATAATAAAAGCGTTGGAAGCAAGGTTCTATAGTCAAGCTATTGTTAGGGTGAGGAAAGGTGCTCTTCTGATCTGGATCTCGTGGAGGTAATTCTCATAGCAGCATATAAAACAAAATGTTATCAGGGTACTTGTTGCATTCTCATAGCAGCATGTAAAGCAAAATGTTAACAGGGTGCAATAACTGCAACTTAGAATATTGTAGACACCCCTCATTATACTCTATTTGTTAACAGAATAAATATAAATTTTCTCTTATTCTCTCAAAAGAAATTGTCGGAATGAGGCAAAGCCATCTAGTCAAAAGCTATTGTTGTGTTGATGCAAGGTCAACCCATCATCTTGAACTCTTGAAGGTATACAACTACATCAAAATCTATTGTTAACTTGAAAATTACAACTTGCATTAGCACCACGTCGAGCACAAAGTTAAAAGTGGTTCAACAGCTGTAATTTAGTTAGAAGGATGAAAGATGCCCTTCAAAGTACATGATTTGTAGACAGTATACATGACCCACCATGCACCCCCTTGCCCTAAAGCCCAGAAGGCCTCATCCATAAACATCAGTTGCTGCTATCGTCAGTTTCAAATTTAATTTTTTCTGAAAGTAGAATTTGATTGAGAGTCATTTTGGACAAGAAGGAAAATTATGGTGCAGTGCAGCTATATTAATGTCTTCAAACTTCATAAATATACCCCATCAAAAACAATAAGATTCATGATCATACTACTTTCCAAAGATAAAATGATGAATGCATACACATTTTTGAATAAGACTCAAGAAATGTGTTGAAATGACCTCAAGGATAGTGAATGGTGATTATCATTGGGAAATGGAAATATGAGTGCAACAGATAAAAGAAAGGATTTTTCCTTATCACATACTTGATTTGTGTGGCAACAAGACCAACACCCTTAGGAAGACTCTGAGCTACAGCTTGTAGTTTTCTTTTGTGTCCTTTAATGTATTCACTTTTTCGTTAAAACGATTATCATTTATCGATAAAAGATGGGTTCAGGCATTACATTCATGGAAGTCAACTTTCATTCAGGAATTAAGCACTCTAAATACGTGCAAGCACTAACCATCCTAGATAGAGCATCGGACACGGAATACGTGATTAGTTAAATTAAACAATATACTAAGTTTCTCTCCTTTATTTTACTCAGTAGATTTCTACTGCATGTAAAATATAATAATAAATAAACCAACTAGCAGCTCTCGCAGTAAGCAACACCTACAAGAGAATTCTAAAAAATCCAATACCACCCACTCAAACTATAATCTCATCTGGTTTCTTCATGCAAAAACCCCTCCAACACATTTGATTCCATGTGGTGGTTCTATCTCCGCTCATTTCTACTATCAAAAACCAAAAGTTTATTGAAGATCTTACTTATATGACAGACAATAAATGATTGATCTTAATCAATAGACCAGCCAAAGACCTGAACCATAGGGTAGTAAGCACAACTGCACAAGTACCGTGAAGAGATATATTTCTATTTCTATATCTCGCATTGAAAATCAACCTTCTTCAATTTCATTGACTTTATTGTATTTAATTGACTTGATTGCATGTTGTAATACATATATGATAAAAAATGCATACATAAATAGAGATCACTTGTCTTTGTGGGATGAGTCCCTACCTGACAGTAGCAATGATAACACCGTCATCTTAAAGCATTCCTATATAGAAAACTAAGTAAGATGGGCAGATTTCTCTATCGCGTGACTTCTTCCTCAAAAAATTAATTACAAGAAACACAACTGCCTTGATTTTCACATAGCATCAACATGCATATGGCAGTGCCATTAATTGGATGCCTTTCTAAGCATATCAGGAAAAAATATAAAACAAATAAAAAAAAACTTCATTTAAATTCTCGATTTTGAACCCATAAAAAAAAAAAAAATAAAGCCAATAACATTGGAGACCTCACCATAAGAAGAGACACTACAGTACACCATAAAAAGCTAAATGTTTTATGACAAGGAGTAACCTACATTTCATCTAAGTAAGGTATTGACGCAGATGTAACCTACATATAGCATGCTAAAAAAAAAAAAAAAAAACATTGAATGATTCTAGGTGTTCAAAAGACTTAAGTAGTAAAGGATTGCCACATCTACCATATGATTTTGTGGTTTCGTAATATGTGACCGACACCTATGGTCCTATAGAAATCAAGAATTAGAACCTACATTCTTTCCTTCTCCATCCTACCCAAAGCACTGGACTACTAAAAAAAAATTTTAAAATTTCTAATTTTCTACCTGAGATGACCCTGGGGAAATCATACAGACACAGCTGGCAAAACAAAATTGCAGAGACTGCAGAGATTAAGAACTAACTTCTCATCAAGAACATAATATTGAAGAAATAGTTCCAATGGTCTCATCTCAGCATACAAAATCATTTCTGCAGACTATAGAATACAGAGATTTACCTAATGAAATTTCAATACCACCATTACTACAATTTTCTGCTCAAGATATACAACATTCAAAAGCATCAAGAAAGGAATCGAAACAGACAGCATTCACATAAGTCATAGCATCCAACATATTCCAACCCTAGTCGTCACGCTAAACCAAACTACAATGCTCATCAAATCCATTCTCTCCCAAAACCAATTCAAAAACAGATACAAACGCGCGCACATACAACAAAAATCTTGTAAATTCAAGAAACAACAGCCAAAAACACCACAATTCTACCAGATCCTGCGAACAGAAACCTAATCGAATGATCTTGAGAACGAACTTCTCAGAAAACTGAACATTTCAAATCCATTAAAAGGCCTACATTTACCGCACAATCCCTCAAATTCATAGATCTTAGATCATTTGCTTGCAAAACAATCAATTCGTACGATTTTTCATAAAGAAAGAAAGTCAGATCTGCAGCCAAAAAAGGTCAAGGTGCAGAATCTAAAAGTCTCGACAAAAAAAAGCTCGAGATTTATAGGATTTTTACAGATAGATGCTTAAAAATTCAACTGCTTTTAGAAAAAGTCGAAGGCGTAGAGAGAAGAAAAGAAAAAGGAGGAGATAATAGAAAACCGTGGATCAAACGAACTTCGTTCTTTCGATCTGGAGATGAACAATGTCCGTCTCTCTCGCGCCTTTCGCTTCTTCTTCGCCTTCTGATGCAATCGATCTCTGAGATGGATTGGATTGACAGGATTCAACTGTAGCGAATGCGAAGCGAGGGAGATTTTTTATATAAAAAAGTTTTGTCACGTTTCTGTTGCTGATATTTTTGCTAGGACGCGGGTAACACGTGGACGGGGACGGTGAATACATATGAATTAGGAGATTTTAAAAATAGAATGGAGTATGGAAAGTCTTTGAATTAGTACCCACGTTTTTTAGAAAATTTTTAATTCAAGACATTTGTTCATTTAAAGCAACTTTTTTCCTCGGTTTTTTCCTCGGTTTTTTCTAATGCCTTAAATTATTCTTTGTTGAAATAAAATCATCTTTCACTTCTTCTATTCTTCTCCTCATTTTATTTATCGACATCCTCAAGGTGATCAGTGAAAGACGGCGTCCCCATAACAATTGGCTGCATGTAGTGGTTGTTGGAACCATGTCGTGGCTTTAATTAAAATGTAGTTTGGGTATTATTAAAAAAGCAAACGGAAAAAAGTCACAAAAACAAATGGGAGTTGCTATTGGCACACAGTTTTTAACTTTTTCCACACAAGTTCTCTCTACACACATTCCTATAATTTAAAAATTACATTAGTTCTTTTTACAAACACCAAAATTTTCTAAACTACCCATCCCTCCATTTCCCCCTTTCTTCCCACACACAAATCAGATTTTTCTTCCCTATCTCTTCTTTACCATTTTTTCCATCTTAAATTACCTTTTTTATCCATGAAAACTTGTTATGGGGATAGATTTTCATTCAATGTAAGTTTTTACAAACAATGTTAGTGTTTTTGAAAGCATTTGGGTTACATTTTATCCATCATCGCAAGGGTTTTTAACCCAAAAATCGCGACTGTGTTCGATCTCTGAGTGACCGAACATATTGCAGGTGTTCGGACCTGAGTGTCCGAACAAAAGAATAGTGTTCGGATACTCAGGTCAAAAATCACTGTTCGATTTTAAATGTCCGAACATATGACATATGTTTGGAACTATAGGTCTAAACATATGCATTATGTTCAGAACTATACATCCGAACATATATCATCTATTCGGCCCTGAAAGACCGTACATTTTACGAACCTGCAAACTCGTTTCAGGCGACAAAAAAATTAAAAAATAGAGGTATGTGAGTAAAGATGAGTTGCCTTGGAGAAGAAAATTGATGAATGTGAGTGAAGATGAGTTGCCTAAGGTAGATAAGGAAGTGGAAAGTGAGATGGGTGAGAGAAGAACAAGATGAGGTTGTGTATGAAAAAATAATGGGTTTTGAGTTTTTATGGGATAATGGATATTTTGGTCATTTCATTAATGGGTAAAAATGTAATAAAAAAAAGATAAATTCCTTGTATTTGAAAAGAAAAATTTTGTGTGCCAATAGCAGCACCCAAAACAAATACATTTTAATGACAGAATGTGTTTAATTGAAAACTTACTAGAAAACATATTGACTAATTTAAAAAAAATAAAGTTCTTAAAAAAATCCAGTAGAAGCTTCAATACATTTAAAAAAAAAATCAACATAAAATGAGTGATTGTAAATTGCAATGCTCATGAAATGTCCAAATACAGCTGACACTACTTTTTTCTATACATTTTGAAACAATAAAATAAT
Organism: Camphora micrantha; assembly: GCA_003546025.1. Classification (NCBI taxonomy): domain Eukaryota; kingdom Viridiplantae; phylum Streptophyta; class Magnoliopsida; order Laurales; family Lauraceae; genus Camphora; species Camphora micrantha. The sequence goes on from QPKB01000004.1 coordinate 24,481,303, forward strand.
GATATAGTGAGAAAATGAGATCCCAAAAGACAATCGATATGAAATTTATATAACTTTTTGAGGATATAAATCACATATTTCTAGATATTTTAAGAAATTTTGGTTTATTTTATTTAACCTATCAGGTCGACTTATCAGTTTCCTGGTAGACTTGACCTGCTAAAGTTGGAGTCTATTCGAAAGCATAGTCAAATTGACAACCTGCAGTTTTATAAAAATAAAAACTAAGAACCAGATGAGCTTACTGTTCTAACCAATTACTGTTCTAACCAATTACCATGAACATTATATGTTCACAACAAAATCAGATTCTATTAAAGACAAAAAATCATATCTTACCTAAGGACATTAGAATAACAAAATAGAGATGGTGGTTTTAATCTTAACTTACAAAGAATAATAACATCTCACATCGACCGTTGAGAATAATAAAGTAATCAGGCTTGTCCTCAAGTGACATGGATCAACAATTGTGGAACTATGATATAAACTCTGAAGGGTAAGATTTGCAGAGCACATGTTGATCAATATTAGTATTTAATATATGCTTTGTTTTATTTTATATGACAAACCATTATCAAGTAAAAAGAAGCAATACCTCTCAAAGAGTCAGCATCTTCTTTTGCTTGATACAAAGTGTTGTATTTTATACCTTGTAAGAAAATGATAATACAAAGCAATCATAAAAATTCACTTAAATAGAAGCTCACAAATAGAGATATTAATAGGGAAAAAATACCAAAAAACTAAAAACTACAAACACAAATCTGCCAAAAGAATTGGACCTTCATCTTAAGAAATACATAAGAATGTAACTCAGGTATTCTATATCAACTATCCCGCTTTGTTTCGTATAGAGGATGGGAGCGCTGATCAGAGTAAAAAAAATAAATTCAAAATGAACAAAGACAAACTGAATTTGTTGCAGCTCAGCATCAAATACTTATTTTAGTTGTTTATATTCAAAACGACAATTTCATTCATTGACTCTGAAGTTAGTAGTAATGCTAGCATAACAAGCAGTTTCTATGAGATTCTCGTTTTCTCTTTAAGGAAAGGCATGATGTTTCATTGAAATATACAAAAAGAGGAAAAAGAATAAGAAGAAGCTTGCAATGATGAAAGAAATAAATGTATTAGAAAATGATCAAAGTTTTTTTAATTTAAGCCTCATGGGTAAGAGCAATAATAAATAAATATATACATGCCCTTGAAATGCCCTTTTATAATAAAAAAAATTCACAAAAGTTGTATATTAAGAAACTAAAAATTGTGTTGAACAACAACAATTTAACGATAACTATCTATAAGACCTACTACTAAATTACATTTATGAAATTATCTTTAGCAATCAGTAATATCATAAGAGAACCAATATTTAGTAGTAGTTATCAGATTATCAAACTTGGGATTACTCTTCCAATAGAGTTATAAATCAAGATCAATACAACTATTATGTCAGATTGAAAACTCAATTATTCTAACTAAATAAATTACAAACACATGAAGCAAAAGGAAAAATAATATTTATTTTTTTAATGGTAACTTTCATTAAAACAGAGCAAAAAACATGGTGAACATAAAATGAGTTTAAGTTTGTACATTTCACTTTATTATTTATGATATTTTGTTAGTTGCTACTTTTTTATAAAAAAATAAAAAGAAAAAACTAAACATAAAACAATTATGCAAACAAAGTCCCTATATATATGGACGCGCTTATAAGTTTTGGAGGTCCCTTATACCTTTTTTAAAAGCCATAATAAATAATATACAACTGAATGAACATCAAATTACAAAAATTGAAGGTTAGTGTACAAAAGATTAAAGGGTTAATATTTAAAAAATAATAACAAAGGGCTACATCGTGCAAAGAAAATAATCGCATATCTTTTGGAAACCTCCCGGAGCCATTTGATGTTCTTAACTCTCAAATTTCAAATAAAAATACCACTCAAGTATCTTTTGGTTCCACCAAAAAATAAAAATAAATAGAAACTATTTGCACAATTAGCATTGTTTCAGGTAAAAAAACAGAGAATGCTAATTCTCTCGTGTATAGTTAATTTGGTATTTGAATCATAATACAACCACCAATTTGCCACCAGCAACAATAACAAAAGTAACAACCTTTTGTCGCGACCTTTAAACTAATGGCGAAGTATTTAAAGTGCCCACAAAATTGTAAGTACTGAACACCAAAAGGTAGTAAGTAAAATACACTTGATTCATTTTCTTTTGATCCATTATAAAATACACTATTCATTTTCTTTTTTATTTTCATCCCGTCTTAGTTCAAGGTTTATTATTGAAAAAGCACAAGGTATTTAAGTTTTAAGAGTTAAAAGGCAATATGTACACCATGAACTACATAATAGAGTAAATAGTGCATAGTTTAAATCTTTTATTTTTCCCACCTTGACTTAGTTTATTAACCAGGGTGGACAAAATAGTGTCAAGAAAGACTAAAAAAACTTTCTGAATGATAAAATCTGAAATATTTTTCCTTTGAAATTATTCTTTAATTGCACCATATCTCACTTTTTTATTTTCATCCCGTCTTAGTTCAAGGTTTGTTATGAAAAAGCACTTTAATAAAAGGCACCATATCTAATAGAGTAAATAGTGCATAGTTAATCTTTTACAACACAGACAAGAAAGAAAAAAAATTGAATAAAAATTATTCTTTAATTGCACCATATTACAACATTTTACAACAGACAAAAAAAAAAAAATTTTGAATAAAATTTTGAAAATTAGCGAACAAAATGGTTCAATGAGAACCACTAATGAATGCTTATTGGTCTTATCCCACTCTTGAGGGGTTTGGAAGGTGACGATTGTAGAGGCCTTGGTCTAAAGCGTAAGAATTTAACTAACATAAACTAAAACAGGAAAAATAAACAAAATAAAATGCTATATTTTTATACAAATATGGATTATGTTTTTGGTTTTTTGAATATTAGCACTTATACTTAGGGGTGTAAAAAAAAACCGAAAAGCCGTCTAACCGAACCGAACCGAACCGAACTGCTGTTAATAACCGTATTTCACGGTTCGGTTACGGTTAATGAAATCTAAAAACCGCATGGTTCGGTTCGGTTACGGTTTTCCGTAATAATTCACGGTTATTAACCGAACCGAACCGTATGATACGGTTCGGTTAACCGTATGCGGTTAACCGTACCGTTTACAAATAAAAGAAAAAAAATAAGGGGGCTGAATGAAATATTTCTTACCTTATTTAATTGCTCATTATGTGTCATTTTACCTTCAATCATTCACATTTATCCCCTAATGTGACTTATGTGAGGAAGGCATTCCACGGTTATTAACCGTAACCGAACCGTTTAATACGGTTAACCGCGGTTACGGTTTTCCACGGTTTTTGTGGGTACGGTTACGGTTTTAAAAGACAAAAAACCGCGGTTACGGTTCGGTTAACGGTTTTCCCAAATTGATCGGTTAACCGAACCGTTACACCCCTACTTATACTGTTTAAAAAAAAAAAGCCCTTCCCCTTCGATTAGATAGAGAAGGAAAACAGATTCCGAGAGACAATGGAAAGCTTTTCCATGCCTCATAACATCGTCATTTTAGTTATTGTCTACTTTGCTTTTCTCAACCAGGATACTTTCTGTTTGAGTTTTCCATTTTCCTATCTCACATAATAAAACAGTATCAATTTTACATTTTAAATGCTATGCACAAATTCATATTCCAAACATAGAGTGAGAACTAAATACAAAGTTTTACCAGAAGGAAATACGAAACACGCACAATTTGGAAGTCTGCAGTTAAGATTCAAGAAATAAAACAGACATATAATTAAAATGATCAGAGCACGAAGGCTATCAATGAGCCTAACTTTGGCCCAAACAGGAATGAGAAAGAAAAAACCAACTCTTCATCATCATTTTCTTAACTTTAGTTGCACCTATTTTTTGTAGAATGAAGATTTTATTGCAATATCAAAAAAAAATTAAAGAAGAAGACATAATCAAACAATAATAATTTCAATAGGTAGTGCTCACTTATATATATGAAAGCTCCCTTCATTAAAAAAGAAGTCAAGAGTCAATGAATAATCTGTTAAAATATCATGTTCTTCCTTACACAATTACTCACAGAGGAAAAACCTCATACCCACAAAATTCCTTGCATTGAAAATCTAATAGTATCTGAATAAGAAGAATGTTAAAAGAAAATTGAAAAAAGAAGAGGGAAAAAAACAACATTTGAGATAGATTCTAATCTTATCCACATTTTCATTTTATTTTTCTCCACCACCTTTAAAAAAAAAACAAAGAAATCGAAAAAAAATTACTCGATTTATTAGAATGTATTAAAATGAAAATTTATTACGTTTAAAATATCAGCATCTACTAAATATAAGAGATTAAAAATTTTTATTAGGATCGTGTGTGTCAAGTTTGGTCTGGATACGGGTTCATTTGGGTAAAGTTATTAGGATTGTGTGTGCCAAGTTTGATCTGGATCCGGATTCATTTGGGTATAGTAGGGGGGTAGTTAGCAATTTTTCAGAGAATTTAGGGGGCGTTTTTGTAATTTTAGATTTTTGAGATTATGGTACCTTTGGGTATATATTTTTAATTCATAAACTTTAGTCTTCTAGATCATCTTGATCCGGATCCTTAAAACCCCTATAAATCCAAGCTTGACCCAAAGTCTATTTTAGATAAATTGAAAAATTTCCATTATGTCCCCATCTTTATCCATATATAAAATACATATACATAGGGGAAGGGCCCCGCAACTTACATTTCATTGGACATGTGTGTAATAAAAAAAGTACATCATCTTTATCTCTTTTATAAGAGTAGATAGATATAAGAGTAGATAGATATATAGGTAGACTTGTAATTTTACATTCACTCCTAATAAAGTGATTTACTTTTTGTTTGTTTGCTTAATAAAGTGGTTTACATAGATAGGGGTCGTTTAAAGTGATTTACTGGGCATATTTGAATAATTTATTGAAAAAATAATGTAAAGTAAGGTGGCATTTGTTTTTTATAAGAGATAAATTAAAATTTATGAAAAAAGAAAATCCAGCTATTAAAATTTTTACAATGCCCAAGTTTGTTTGATTAGTTGCGAACAAGAGGAAACGTAGAATCTCAGTTGCCAAAAAGTTTTACTTTTATTTTACCAAATAAAAAGAATGCAGCTAAAAAAACATGAGTGGTACTTTACCATGTCGGTAACTTCCGTTTCACTTCAAATTACTTGACCTTATGAAAACGAACTTGTTCTAACTTTAACATAGCTGGAATTTCTTTTTTTAACCATAACTTTAGCATGAGGAAAGCCTACTTATCTTTTATACCATAGCAGCCTTTCTCACCTTTTGACAGTATTCATAGAGTGTTTTACCAAAAAAAAACAAGAAAGACAACATTTATGCCGTGCAGAGGCTCAACATAGATAGGTTGCAAGAGGCTCAAGCAATAAGGGCGCATAGGTTTGGCGACCTAATGGTCCTCTCATGTGGATTTCTGCATGGAGATCCATCGTGTGGGGCCCACCCGTGCCTCCATGTGATCCACCAACCTCCTTGTACCCATTTACCACTGTGAATGTTCACCAGTGCAAATTCAACGCTCATCTTACTTTTACTTGCAATTGAATTAAAATAATGAAGTAAAAAAAAAAATTTGATGTCAATTATGTTCTGCAATCAAAAAATCATAACAACTATCCCAACTGTACCACCCATCTCAACATTTCTAAAGGATTTACACATTTTTTTTTTTTTTTAGAAAGATCCACACTCAGTTGAAACTCATAAAAGCAACCAACATACTGAATTTACATATAAACAAACAACAAAAGTCCCAAAAATCAGATTTAATTATTTGGGGTTTTCACATATTTCTCAAAATCCATGAATTAAGATGCGAAATTTGACTTTTTTTTACCACTTTTAGCCATATTAGAAGATGTGCTGATCATGAATTAGAGACCCCATATAATAAGTGGCGTGAAATGATTTATCAGAGGAGATGCAATTGTGAAAATGAAGTTGTTGAAATGAGTTTATTTATAACCCTAAGGGGTTGGCCGAGTGGTAATGACTTCGGTTCCTCTCTTTTTCGGAGCTAGATATCTTGGTATCGACCTCGCTTTTCCTTCTTTAGAAATTGAATGTTGAGTCTATTAGTGCTACCACCTTAGGGCTATAGGAGTGTTTACCAAGCTTCCCTTTAGGACCGGAGGGATTAGTACAATTAAAAAAAAAATTAATCTTTGAGTAGCAAAAAATAAAAAAAAAAAAATTGAATCCCTACGTTTGCACTATTTCCGCATCAAACTTATTTGCATTCATGCATGCAAATAAACGACTCCTTGTACGCTTTATATTCTTCTGTTCTCTCTCCAATAATCGTTGGTTTTGGACCATGCTAAGTACGAATGAACACTCATGTAATCGATCGCTTAAGATGCAAGGGCATTTTGGTCTTTACAGCATTTCGAGATTTATAGGATTTTTACAGATAGATGCTTAAAAATTCAACTGCTTTTAGAAAAAGTCGAAGGCGTAGAGAGAAGAAAAGAAAAAGGAGGAGATAATAGAAAACCGTGGATCAAACGAACTTCGTTCTTTCGATCTGGAGATGAACAATGTCTGTCTCTCTCGCGCCTTTCGCTTCTTCTTCGCCTTCTGATGCAATCGATCTCTGAGATGGATTGGATTGACAGGATTCAACTGTAGCGAATGCGAAGCGAGGGAGATTTTTTATATAAAAAAGTTTTGTCACGTTTCTGTTGCTGATATTTTTGCGAGGCCGCGGGTAACACGTGGACGGGGACGGTGAATACATAGGAATTAGGAGATTTTAAAAATAGAATAGAGTTTGAAAAGTTTTTGGATTAGGAATTAAGTTTTTTAGAAAATTTTTAATTAAGGACATTTGTTCATTTAAAGCTATATTAAAGTAACTTTTTTCCTCGGTTTTTTTTTTAATGCCTAAATTATTTTTTATTGAAATAAAATCATCTTTTACTTCTTCTATTTTTCTCCTCATTTTATTTATCGACATCCTCAAGGTGATAAGTGAAAGACAACGTCCACATAACGATTGGCTGCATGTAGTGGTTATTGGAACCATGTCGTGGCTTTAATTAAAGGGTAGTTTGGGTATTATTAAAAAAGAAAAGGGAAAAAAGTCACAAAAACAAATACCTTTAAATGACCAAATGTGTTTAATTGAAAACTTACTAGAAAACATATTGACTAATTTTAAAAAAATTAAATTTATGTTTTTATTTGAAATAAGGCAAAAATTTAAGGTCTTGTTTGAAATTTTCCCCATATGGGTTGTTTGAAATTTGCCTAATTATCACAGCTACATGGTGGAGAGAACGTTGTGTGGTAAAAAGACTTCTTTTATCTATTTACTAGTGGAGCCTTGCATTGCACGTGCACCAAACACACAGTTTTACTAAGAACATCTTAAAAAATAAAGTTCTTAAAAAATTCAGTAGAAGCTTCAATACATTTAAAAATAAAATTTCAACATAAAATGAGTGATTGTAAATTGCAAGGCTCATGAAATGTCCAAATACAGCTGACACTACTTTTCTCTATACATTTTGAAACAATAAAATAATAATATAGTGAGAAAAATGAGATCCCAAAAGACAATCGATATAGAATTTATATAACATTTTTAGGATATAAATTACATATTTCTAGATATTTTAAGAAATTTCAGTTTACTTTACTTAACCTATCAGGTCGACTTATCAGTTTCCTAGTAAACTTGACCTACTAAAGTTGGAGTCCAGTCGAAAGCATAGTCAAATTGATAACATGCAGTTTTATAAAAAAATAAAAACTAAGAACCAGATGAGCTTACTGTTCTAACCAATTATCATGAACATTATATGTTCACTACAAAATCAGATTATATTAAGGAAAAAAAATCATATC